>JAWHQI010001066.1:0-127305 GCA_033032865.1 Dactylorhiza incarnata
CTGCCGAGGACCAGTTGTCCGGGATCGTGTAAGATTGTTCTCATCACTCTCCTGTCGTCGTGCAAAATTCCTCTTTGCCGAACGGGCCGAGCAACCAAAGTATCTTATACCTATCTATATCAACAACGCGTGACGCAAGAACAACCACGCGAGAATAGCCTCCGCGAAGGCGGATATCGAGATAAGCGAGAGCGAGACATTCAACGCGTGAAATAACAAGACAGGAAAGAGAAGACACAATGAGCAAAGCAAAATTTGCATTCCACAGTTCATAGTTTGGTTACAATCTTCGGCGATCTCGCCGATCATAATTATAGCGCAAAAGAAAGGAATAGCGGCGAGCTTCAGGAACCACCCGCCGATCCTTCTTCGTCATCACTATCCTTCACGGGCGGAAGAGGGAGGAAGAGCTCCGGGACGATGTCTTCCAGAGTCATGTCGGTAGCATTATCAGCCAAGAGGCCGATCGCCTTCGCCACCGAAAAAATGTAGCGAGCTGACTCTATAGATCCCACACAGATTTTCTTCATCTCGCGTTCGCGGTCTTCTTTTAAACGGCGAGGCGAGGGGGGAACAACGACGCGAGTGAGGTCGCAGTTTAGGGCCTTCAGCCCGGCCACCTCGCCCTCCAAATTCTCGATGCGAGCGTTGGCTCTCCCGACGGCCTCGACATCCTGTAGATAAGTTCAGTTAGAGGTGAAACGGCCAGGGGAAAGGAGGATGAGGGAGGTCTAGATGACTCACCACCCTGCCCTCCGCGGCGAGCAGCTTCTCCTTCAGCTGCGTGTTCTTGGCAAGAACCCCCTGGTAGGCCCTCGCAAGCTCCACATTCTGAAGCTCCTAGCTGTAAGCAACGCCTCCCCGTCATGTGGGCGAGCTCGGCAGAGCGCAGCTGGGACCCTCGCGCTCTCGTAAGCAAGGGTCCTCGCGGTCTCATCCTTATAAGACCCCGCATCCTCGCGACCATAAAGGGCGAACGCGAGGTCAAAGGCATGACCACTGACGGTCTCCTTCTCCACCCAGGAGGGGAGGATAGAAGAAATGTCCACCCTGTTGGTCTCCGGCTTCCAGGTGACGAGGGACTCACCAGTCTCGTCCCGACGCCTCTGGCCGAGCCCGAAGGTTTAGTGGTTCATCGGGATGGGGAGGGCAGAGGTCCTGACCGCCTCCTGGCAGGGCTCTTCATCCTCGCCCACCGAGAGACCGGTGAGGTCAAACTCGTCGAAGGCGGCCTCGCGAGGTTCCTTACCTTTCGACGGAAGTGAGCGAGGCCGCACTCTTCTTGCACTTCTTCTTGGGCGGAGATTTCGAAGGGGCAGCATGACTACCGGAAGCCCCCGATCTCTTGCGAGAAGAGGGCTCGGCCGGAGCGACGATGCCTCGGCAAGCTTCCGTCCCCATGGTAGCGAGAGCGATGGTAGCGTCGGTTTTCCGGTTGCTCGCGTAGGGGGATGAAGGGGAAGATCTCGCTCGCCTAAAAACAAGCAATAATATGGATAAGTATAATATGCTAGCGAATTGAGACAAAGATATTAGGCGAGATTTTTACCTTCTCCGGCGAGAACCGGAGGCAGCGAGTCTAGGTTGCGGCGGAGGTAGACGACTTCGAAGTTCTTCTTGCAGAAGAACTGATGGAGGAGGGCGTCATGGCCGCCGAGGGCGGTGGGCCGGTAGGTGGTCTCGCAGTGTTGAACCGGCGAGAGGGGAATGTTGTCGAAGTTCCCCTTGACGACGACGAACTTCTGGGCCCAGAAGTGGGCCTTGTTGACGGTCTCAACCACCTTCGGGCCCGTGCCCACGAAATAGGCTATCCCATCTTTGTAGGCCCGAAATGAGAACAGCTTCCGGAAGACCGGGAGGCTGAACTCGATTCGCTCCTCGCGGAGGGTAGCAGGCGAAAGAGGTGACCACCGCCATGGCACTAGGTGTGAGCTGGCTGGGAACCACGCCATAATGCTTGAGCACCTAACAGGCAACGAGAACAGGATTAATCCGCGTGGCGAGCGAGACTCGAGTGGCAAAAAAATAGGAAGTAAGCGAGTTGATGCGCAAATCTCACACACCGCTATAGGCGGTAGCTCGACTGCGGCACGAAACGGCAGTGTACCGATCGTTCAAGTAATATAAAATGGGAATGAATCCCCAAGTATCGATCTCTCAAGGAACACAGTAAGGTGGAGTTAGGTTTCGAGGAAGGACTTGAGATTGAAGTCCTTAAATCGGATGGAATGCGGGGGAGTTGGCTTGGCTTTTGGAAAATAAAATAAAAGCTATCAACTACTCCTATGCAATGCCGCTATGCAATGCTTCGCTCAGCAGGATGGAAGACTACGTAGGCCTTGAACGCGCTACTTCGTAAGGGCGGATGGACGAGTAGGCAAGAGGATCGAACTATGCAGGCCTTGAGCGCGCTGCTTCGTTAGGTAGGATGGAATACACGGGCCGCGATGCCACGCTTCGGTAGGCGGATGGACGAGTAGGCTAGCGGAGTGAGGGTCGCAAGCACCTCTTCGACAAGCACGCCACTAGCAATTGCTAGTGCGGCACACGAACGTGACGGCGGAATGGAAATGGACGGCGGCGCACCTCAAGCAACTCAAATAAATAAATTACACAATCACATAGACATGAAATATATATGTAAATATAACTAATTCAAGTGCCACTTCATCATCATGATTAGATCTAGCTACAAATACATCAAAAAGAGAAGAATAAGGCAAGAAATCGACCGAATCCGAAGTCTCGTTGTAGATTCACGGTTGGAATCGCCGGGTTGTCAATCCGCGTCCAAGCTCGGTCCGCAACTACGTCCGGGGTAGAGAGAGCTGTCACGACTCTCCAATGGACCCGTCTTCTTCGTGTCACGATCCGGTAGAGGTTGCAAACTTCCTCTTGCTCGATGGAGATGGCAGCTAGATCTCTCTTTGAAGCTCTTGGATGAAGGAGGAGGCCGAGAGGAAACTCCGGCTCAAGATTGGCGTGAAGAACAAGCCCGGAGCACCTCCAGATGGTGGGCGGCGGTGGAGGGGCGAAACTGGCGCGGAACGGCGGAAGAACGGCGGAAAAATGCGGATCCCCGACCAAATTCGCGAGCAGGCGCATTTATAGGTGCTGGATTAAGCAGTGCGCACGGTCGTTGGCGCACGACCAGTGGTCTGTGCGCACTATCATCCTGTGATCGTGCGCCTGCCTGGACGGAGCCTGCAAGGGAAGAAAATTATAAAATACAAAGTTCGCACGACCAGTGGCGCACTACCGGTGGTCGTGCGCACTATCGTCGGTGGTCGTGCGCACTGGTCGAGACAGAACTCATAAAATTAATGATAAGTGCGCACGAACAGTGGCGCACGATCGGTGGTCGTGCGCACTATCGTAGGTGGTCGTGCGCACTACACCAAACAGAACTCATGAAAAAAGGGTTAAGTGCACACGATCAGTGGCGCATGACCAGTGGTCGTGCGCAATAGAACCGGTGATCGTGCGCAGTGTTCCTGTGCAGAATTGCACCGGGAACACCTGCACGACTCCTATTCCCGCACAACCACGAATCTAGCCACCGAAAGTGGCACCTAACAGTGCATGAAAACTACTAATGAAAATAAACATGAAATCACACGAAAATGGGCCCAGAAGTGCACCTAGCATGGAATATCAAATATAAGCTATAACAAGGCTAAAGTGCGGTGAAATGACTAGATAAACGGCCCAGATGAGTCCCTATATGTGTATATAATTGGGACTCATCACACCCCCAGACTTACCTGTTTGCGCGTCCCGAGCAAACAAATCCGGCGGAGCAGGAAAAAAGGTGGTTACCGTAGAGAATTGCAAAGAAAGAGTAAGATGCGAAGTACCATACCCATGCAAATAGAAATTCTGTAAAAGAAGATTCTAACTATACTAATTAATTTACAAAAGTATACATGCGTAAATAGAGATTTATTTGTACTCAGATGGTGAATCATGAAGAGTTTGTGCGGTCTTACCCGATGTGAAAGTAAACAAGCCACTCAGGAGGGTGTTGCTAAAGACCGGAATTCGGGAATAACTCCGCTGAAATCCATCAACGACGAGAACCATAAGCTTGCCCGGTTACACTCTCTCCACGACGCTAGCAAACTCACAAGTTAAATCAATAGGGCTTTTAGGATTAAGACGGGGCTTAGGTTACGGTATGATATTCAAAGTTAAACACGATGGCTATGCAACCCAAGTGAGCTAAAGAACGCAGCACCACTCAAGACCAACAAACAATGCTTGTGTGACACACCCCCAGACTCATCATGAAAACCAGGTGTGCACACGGCCTACTTCACAAATACCAACAGATTTTCTATTTAGCTCGGAAGGATTTTTTCCAAAATACTATTTTTTTTTCTTTTAACATCTTTTACTTCTTTTATATATCCTCCGGTTGGTTCAAAATCAGCAGATAGACTTTATTTTCTCTTCATAACACAAATATTCCACACACCACACAAGTTGAGAATTATGAGCGTAGTTTAAAACAATTTGGTTGCGGGTGTAGGATAGGCTTCAGGCTTTGGTTGATGAAGAGGAGCTGAACAAAGGATTGGTAGGCACAAATTTGGCTTGCAACGGTGAACGAAATGGACATGGAATAACAAAGCTCAAACTAGCCAAAGGGTGGCCTACATCATGTTTAACTCGACGAGTCGCTCTCACCCATGCTTCGAGAGTCGCTTGGGGCAAGTTCTAGCCACCGAGAAAGATTCTCCTTTCTCCCGACTCAAGCAATACGAGTCTAGCGATCGTTTACACACATCCCTACGCTACCATTTGATTCACACCGGATTCACCATTTGAGTAGAGTAAACAACATTTACACTAATAGAGAAAAATATAAAACCATAGTATAAAAAGAAGTCTACTCTACACAAATTTCTATGCAACCGAGCACTCGACTAGGAGCACTACGGGAGTCAACATTTTACTCTGCTACATAGTCCTAAACCATCACCTAGACTTTCCCACATAAGCAGAAGAATTAAATTCACTACAGAGCATGCATACAGGCGAGTACGTGCTCAAGTGGGTGCGGGGGTGTGCAATGAAAATGAACAACAATTTAAATGAAATCTTCTAGCATGCAGTGCAATAGTGCACGTGAGCGGGTAAATAAAACTACTCTCCCCCAGACTTAAACTAGACAATACACACAATATATATCTATGAAATTCAGAAAAGAGCTAGGGAAAGAGAGTACCCAATGCTCAGAAATGAGCATACCAGAAGATTTGTGTGTAAGCTAAAATGAAGCTGCAGCATCCGCCATCCAGAATAAGTACCTGCAGGGGTCAGCTCCGCAAAAACAAAAGACAAAAGAAAACTGAAAAGAAAATACTACTAACTAAACATGATTAGAGGAAATAAAAATGCAGAAAAGAAAGATAACTACTGGGGTTATTGTCCTCCCAGCACGACTTATTCAAACTTTAAGAGTTCTAGCTAATGGGCCTATGGAAGGAGAAGTGGACAGGTAACTGGCCTAATATCCGTGTCGGTAGCGGGTACCGATACGGTGATAGAACAGTCACCCCTCTACCTAAATATAGATACCTGCTCCTCACAGGTAGAGGGTAGAGAATATAAGAAGAGGAGGAGGCCTGGTCCTCACTCATCTCACAAAACACATCCTTGCCTAGCAAGGTATCGTCAACAGGGAGGCAGCGGGAGGAGAAGGAAACGAGTGGAGCTTCCTCTACGGAGGGGGGATCAACCTCCTCACATGAGAGGATGCTCTCATCATTGACTTGAGCATCATGCTCCAAGTCCTCCTGATGTACCTGTGAAGACTCAACCTGCACAGGCTCAGATGAAGAAGGGGGGTCAGGAAATAAAAGAGAAGAATGACATAAATAATCAAAATCGGGGGAGTGGTCCCGGTCTCACTCCCATTAGGTTGGGGAAGTACAATAATGTTTGCATTGTCATCAATGCTACAAGATTCGGCGGGATCAACGGTGGCCAGGCTAAGGATTTGGACTTCCTCCACCGGTGCTGAGGAAAATTCCTCTTCACCTAGAAGGTTGTCCTCCTCCATAGGAATAGGCACAACACTCAGATCAACCGCCTCCTCCTGCGACACATCATCAACAATGTCGTCAGAGACGAGTGTAGTATGCACAACAGGGAGAGGAGTAGTGCTCGGATAAAAGTCGAGCACCGATTCCTCACAAAGAATCGAATCCACTAGAGGTGGTGGATGCACCAAGAGAATAGGCTCAGCAATGTCGGTGCCCAGATCAGCCACACATCCAGTGACCGTGTCCATGCCATACCCTTCAAGATGTGAAGGTGACAAAGACACATAACCGGATGTTGAAGGTGTGCCGCCAGAGTTAGGATTCGGGACGATCCGGATATCCGGCTCGTCATCCTCATCCAATTGGCGAAGATAAGCAACACAATCCTTCAGGGCATGATCTGTGCTCCGACAAAACTGGCACTGCCTAGCAGGCTTCTTTGGCACAGTGGGTGCTGAAGCCGAAAAGAAGTATGACGGTAAAGGCTCAGCAGAGTAGCCATAAGACTTATGCGCACCATATGGAGTACCAGACGAAGTCGGTGCTCCATATGCTGGGCTATACGAATTATGTTGAAATTGTTGAAGTGAAGTGGATAGGAGTCCGGCCGGTTTGAAGGCTGGAGACCGCAGAGACCGCGCGGTCTGCGCTGGTGCTCTGGCGGTTTGTTCCTGGCGATCTGATGCGATCGGCCAGCTTGCTTCTTGGTTTAGGTCGCTAGTTCTGGCGACCTGTTGCGGGTTGTTTCCGGTCTTGTTCTAGTCGGTCTGTTCTTGGTTGACCGATGAGACCGGGCGGCTTGGTTTCTATTCTGGCGACTTGGTTCAAGTCGGCTAGTTGCTTCTCTGTGTTGGCGATCTCAGGAAGGGTGATTGCTGTGTCCGTGCGGTTTGTGCGCGGCTTGCTGCTGACTTCGGTCTTGGACTGAATTTTGTCCAAGTGCTGTGTTCGCGCGGTCTGTTTTTGGAGACCGTTCGCGAGCTGATGGGTGGTGACTGTATCCCGGTTTGTGCGGTGACGACATCCGTCCACCCGCCTATAAATAGGGGTGCATGGCCCGTCATTCATAATGAGAACTGTAAGAACAAGAGCCCGGATAGATTCTTGCGGTCTCAAGTTTGAGTTCGCGCGGCTTGGTTGCGAGTTAACCGTTTGTTGTGTTCGCAGGTTTGCGGTCAGCAGGTTTCGGTCTCCTTCCTTGGTGATTTCCGGTGGCTCGAATAAACAGTTCGTCTGCGGCTTGTCAGCGAACTGGTTTATTGTTCTTGTGCTGTTCGCAGTAAACTCAGCGATCAGGCGACCTTCAGCGGTTAGGCGATTTGAGTTCGGTCTGGCGACAGCTTCAGTTCTTTGTTCATTTGAATAAGCTTCAGTTCGTGCGGGCTGAGATTGCGGTCTGGCAGTGCAGTTTGTCTGCTCCTGTTCGTGCGGTCTCAAGGTGTTTCTGCGGTCTGACTGTGCAAGCGGTCTGGGAGTACAGCAGAACAATCCGGGCGGCCTGAACCTTTGTTGCAATCCGTGCGGTCTCTTTCTGGCAGACCGCCGGTTTCTGTTTTTTGGTGTGTTTGTTCTTCTCGTCTCCGTGATTCTTATGAATCATGTCTCGCCATGTATGCCTCGCATTGTAAAGCAGTATTATTTCAATAAAGATTTCTTGTGTTGCTGGTTTTGGCATTGTGGTTGTTTGGCTATAACTCTTATTATACAACTCCTGCTTACTCCTAAACGGTCCAATCAAAAATTTTAACATGGTATCAGAGGGAGGTTCCTGGAGTGGATAAGCAGTGATCAACTAGAGTTGCCATCGTCTTTGTGAAGAAGAGACCACATTGATTGCCATGGAAGGCAGTTTCGCAAGAGGTCTTGGTATTGAACTCCTCACATCGACTAACTTCAAAAAGTGGAAGTCATGTATGGAGAGTTATTTGATTGGCGAGGATCTTTGGGAGATAGTCGGCGGAGAAGACACACAGGAGGTGTTTCCAGCAGGTGATAATATGGCAGAGGTGAGGCTTTGGAGGAGGTTGAATGCTAAGGCAGAGTTCACTCTCAAGAGGGCTATTTCACCAGAGCTGTTTGATCATATTATCGGATGTAAATCTGCTGCGGAGATCTGGACATCCTTGGATGGATTGTTCAATAAGAAGAATGTAGCAAGGCTACAGTTTCTTGAAAATGAGTTGGCTAAAGCCTCTCAAGGTGATCTTTCTATTTCTACCTTCTTCCTCAAGATGAAGAATCTCACGGCAGAAATTTCTGCTTTGGACCCTGATGAGCCAATCTCTGAGGCAAAACTGAAGAGGCATATCATTCGCGGGTTGCGGAAGGAGTATCTTGCTTTTGTGACTTCAGTTCAGGGTTGGGCAAATCAACCGTCGTTGTTGGAGCTGGAGAACCTTCTTGCTTCGCAAGAAAGTTTAGCAAGATAGATGGCGGGGGTTTCTATCTCCGGGGGAGAAAGTGATGTGATGTTCTCTGGGAAGAGGAAGAAGAAATGGGAGAAGAAGAAGCCGGGTCATGATGGACCCTCCACTTCAGGTCAGCAAGATAGGGGCTATGCTCCTAAGTCTGATGGGAAGAAGAAAGGTGAGGGACCAAAGTGCTTTAGATGCAACAAGACCGGGCACTTCAATAAAGATTGTCGAGTGAATCTTCAGCCGGGACATGTAGTGGAGAAGGAGATGCCAAAGTCTGGTGAAGTTGGATGGGGAGGAGCCTTTGTGTCTAATATAACGGCGATGCCCGTTAAAGCCTTGGCTTCCATCAACTATGAAGAGGACTGGATTGTTGATTCAGGGTGTGGACATCATCTCACCGGAGATGGATCAAAGTTCTCTTCTTTGGCGCCTTACTCAGGTAATAATGCTATCATTACGGCTGATAATTCTATTCATCCAGTAGAGCACGAAGGAGTCGTCTCTCTGAGCAGTGATAAGGGTCCACTCACGTTGAGGAGTGTTTATCACGTGCCTGGTATGAAGAAAAATCTCTTCTCTGTGACCAACGCGGTCGATGCCGGTTATCACGTTCTGTTTGGCCCAACAGAAGTGAAGTTTCTCAAAACTCAACCGGAGATAAAGGGAGAAGTTTTTCATGTCGGCAAGCGGGTGAAGGACTTGTTCGTTTTATCGACAAGTACCTATGTTGATAAGATGAGGACAAACGATGGCGCGGCCATTTGGCATGAAAGGTTGGGGCATGTAGGCATGGACAAATTAAAGGCTATGGCTGTAAAGGGCCTTGTCAATGGCTTGCCTAGCTTGTCTTCCTATGGAGACGGTCATGTCTGCGAAGGATGTCAGTTTGGTAAGTCTCATCGACTTCCATTTGACAAATCGCAAACAAGGTGCAAAGTGCCGTTGGAATGCATCCACGGTGATTTGATGGGACCGACTGCCACCCCAAGCCTTGGAGGCAACAGATACATGTTGGTGTTGATTGACGACTACACCAGATATGTCTGGGTGTATTTCATGAAAGAGAAGTCAGAAGCCTTTGCTAAATTTGTGGAGTTCAAGGAGCTGGTGGAAGGTCGTTTAGGCCTGCGGGTGAAGAAGTTGAGAACTGACAATGGTGGGGAGTTCACCTCTGGTGAGTTCTCAAGTTTTTGCAGGAAACACGGCGTTCGGAGAGAGCTCACTTGTGCCCATACTCCACAGCAGAATGGCGTTGCCGAAAGGAAGATCCGTCATCTGACGGAAACTTGCAAATGCTGGCTTCATGCCAAGAGTATTCCAAAGTCCTTCTGGGCGGAGGGAATGTCTTGCGCAGCTTATGTCATCAACAGATTGCCTCTAAGTCCTATCAACATGAAGACCCCTCACGAACTAATGTTCAAGGAGAAGCCGAGTGTTGCTCACCTTCGGGTGTTTGGATCAACCTGCTATGTGCATATTCCTGATGCTCTTCGAACAAAGCTTGATGCGAAAGCAAGGAAGCTAGTCTTTGTTGGGTATGATGAGCGGAAGAAGGGATGGAGATGCATGGATCCTGAGACACGAAGGTCAATTGTTTCTCGGGATGTGGTGTTCGATGAAGTAACTTCCTACAAGGGGAGTTCAGGAGTTGAACTACCAGAGGGCAGGGTTGATGAAGGAGGAAAAGCTGCAGGAAGTCTTCAAGTGGAGTTGCCTGTTTCACCAGGAGCTCCAGGTGTGTCAACCTCTGAGATGGAGGCTTCAGGTTCTGGAAGCAGGGGGAGCGATGCTCCATGTTCATCTGGGAAAGAAGCTTGCACACAAGAAGCGGCTGAGGAGGTGGTTAGTCAGGAGCAACCTCTTAGGAGGTCGAAGAGGACTATTCAACCACCAGATCGATACACAGGAGGAAACATGGTGAACTTTGTTTCTTGTTTCTTTGCTGGTCCCTTAGATGAAAGGGAGCCGTCGAGCTTTGAGAAGGCCAGAGGTGTGAAGGAGTGGGACATTGCTATGCAGGAAGAGATGACAGCTCTCGAGAAGAATGAGACCTGGTCTCTTGTGCCCAAGCCCAAGGGCACTACTCCTGTCACTTGCAAGTGGGTCTTCAAGCTGAAGAAAAAAGCTGACGGTAGTATCGAGTGTTACAAGGCTCGCCTTGTAGCTCGTGGGTTCTCACAGCAGTACGGAGAAGATTATGATGAAACATTTAGTCCAGTGGCAAAGATGACTTCGGTTCGATTTGTTATTGCCTTGGCGGCTTCGAGTGGTTGGGAGATTTGGCAACTCGACGTGAAGAATGCTTTCTTATACGGCGAGATTGACAAAGATATCTTCATGATTCAACCGCAAGGCTTCATCTCGAAGGAGTATCCAGACTATGTTTGCAAATTGAAGAAGGCCCTGTACGGGTTGAAGCAAGCGCCTCGGGCGTGGTACGGGAAGATTGCAGAATATCTCTTATTCTGTGGATTCGTTGCTTCAGACTCTGATTCTAGCTTGTTCATCAAGAAGGAAGGGGTGCTTCGGGTGATTGTGCTGCTGTATGTGGATGACATGATTGTCACCGGGAACTCGAAGTAAGCTGTTGCAAGACTCAGGGATGAGCTTTCTATCAGGTTTGAGATGAAGGATCTAGGGGAGCTTCATCATTTCCTTGGACTCGAGGTCCAGAGACGGGAGAGCGGAGTGCTCATTTCTCAGGAAGGATATGCAGAGCGAATCGTGAAACGATTTGGCATGGAGGAAGGGAAGAGCAGCTCTATACCTTTGGAGCAACATCATAAGCTTCGGAAGGATGAAGGGAGAATCTTATCTGATCCGTTGGTGTTCCGAGCTCTGGTTGGGAGCTTGATCTATTTGACGATCACAAGGCCGGATATTGCTTATGCAGTTGGCAAGGTGAGTCGGTACATGGCGGAACCACGGAAAACCCATCTTCTGGCGGCTAAAGGCATACTGAAGTATGTGAAGTCGACCTCTGATTTGGGTCTCCTATATAGGAGAGGGTCAAGCTTGGAGTTGCATGGTTTCATGGATGCTGATTATGGGGGAGACGTGGATGATCGGAGATCAACGTCGGGTTATGTCTTTATGACGGGCCCCACAGCTATCTCTTGGTGCAGCAAAAAGCAAGACTCGGTGTCTGTTTCTACCACGGAAGCAGAATACAAGGCTTCGGCCTTGGCAGCTCAGGAAGCTATTTGGCTCAGAAGGTTGGTAGAGGACGTTCATCAGGAGGTTCGAGGTCCCACTATGCTACGCGGGGACAATGAGAGTGCTCTCAAGCTGGTTAACAATCCAGTTTGTCACGCGAGGACCAAACATATAGAGATTGAGCACCATTTCATTCGTGAAAAGGTGTTGGGAGGATCTCTTAAGGTCGAGCATGTTCGGAGTGCGGACAATGTCGCAGACATCTTCACAAAGCCGCTGGCAAAGGGACCGTTTACTCGGTTAAGGGAGTTGCTCGGGCTAGTTTCCACTTCCCACTTCAAGGAGGAGTGTTGAAATTGTTGAAGTGAAGTGGATAGGAGTCCGGCCGGTTTGAAGGCTGGAGACCGCAGAGACCGCGCGGTCTGCGCTGGTGCTCTGGCGGTTTGTTCCTGGCGATCTGATGCGATCGGCCAGCTTGCTTCTTGGTTTAGGTCGCTGGTTCTGGCGACCTGTTGTGGGTTGTTTCCGGTCTTGTTCTAGTCGGTCTGTTCTTGGTTGACCGATGAGACCGGGCGGCTTGGTTTCTATTCTGGCGACTTGGTTAAAGTCGGCTAGTTGCTTCTCTGTGTTGGCGATCTCAGGAAGGGTGATTGCTGTGTCCGTGCGGTTTGTGCGCGGCTTGTTGCTGACTTCGGTCTTGGACTGAATTTTGTCCAAGTGCTGTGTTCGCGCGGTCTGTTTTTGGAGACCGTTCGCGAGCTGATGGGTGGTGACTGTATCCCGGTTTGTGCGGTGACGACATCCGTCCACCCACCTATAAATAGGGGTGCATGGCCCGTCATTCATAATGAGAACTGTAAGAACAAGAGCCCGGATAGATTCTTGCGGTCTCAAGTTTGAGTTCGCGCGGCTTGGTTGCGAGTTAACCGTTTGTTGTGTTCGCAGGTTTGCGGTCAGCAGGTTTCGGTCTCCTTCCTTGGTGATTTCCGGTGGCTCGAATAAACAGTTCGTCTGCGGCTTGTCAGCGAACTGGTTTATTGTTCTTGTGCTGTTCGCAGTAAACTCAGCGATCAGGCGACCTTCAGCGGTTAGGCGATTTGAGTTCGGTCTGGCGACAGCTTCAGTTCTTTGTTCATTTGAATAAGCTTCAGTTCGTGCGGGCTTAGATTGCGGTCTGGCAGTGCAGTTTGTCTGCTCCTGTTCGTGCGGTCTCAAGGTGTTTCTGCGGTCTGACTATGCAAGCGGTCTGGGAGTACAGCAGAACAATCCGGGCGGCCTGAACCTTTGTTGCAATCCGTGCGGTCTCTTTCTGGCAGACCGCCGGTTTCTGTTTTTTGGTGTGTTTGTTCTTCTCGTCTCCGTGATTCTTATGAATCATGTCTCGCCATGTATGCCTCGCATTGTAAAGCAGTATTATTTCAATAAAGATTTCTTGTGTTGCTGGTTTTGGCATTGTGGTTGTTTGGCTATAACTCTTATTGATACAACTCCTGCTTACTCCTAAACAGTCCAATCAAAAATTTTAACAAATTATGCCTACTATTCTCCGTAGGGCATTCATCACTAGAGTGGGAGGTAGCTCCACACCAACGGCAACGGAAACTAAGATGTGCCCACATAGTGCGAAGATAAAACGATTCAAAAAGAAGAACACTATTGTGCGAAATACTACACCTAACAAAAATTTACTAAAGCAACCTACTATAAAACAAGAAAAAGGAATAAAAAGAACAGAAATAAAATAAGAGATGCAATTTACAAATGGAAGGGCTTCTCTCTCAGACTCTCCCTCTCTAGAAAACTCACACGTCTGTGTTCCTCGGCAACGGCGCCAAAAACTTGATGCGCAAATCTCACACACCGCTATAGGCGGTAGCTCGACTGCGGCACGAAACGGCAGTGTACCGATCGTTCAAGTAATATAAAATGGGAATGAATCCCCAAGTATCGATCTCTCAAGGAACACAGTAAGGTGGAGTTAGGTTTCGAGGAAGGACTTGAGATTGAAGTCCTTAAATCGGATGGAATGCGGGGGAGTTGGGTTGGCTTTTGGAAAATAAAATAAAAGCTATCAACTACTCCTATGCAATGCCGCTATGCAATGCTTCGCTCGGCAGGATGGAAGACTACGTAGGCCTTGAACGCGCTACTTCGTAAGGGCGGATGGACGAGTAGGCAAGCGGATCGAACTATGCAGGCCTTGAGCGCGCTGCTTCGTTAGGTAGGATGGAATACACGGGCCGCGATGCCACGCTTCGGTAGGCGGATGGACGAGTAGGCTAGCGGAGTGAGGGTCGCAAGCACCTCTTCGACAAGCACGCCACTAGCAATTGCTAGTGCGGCACACGAACGTGACGGCGGAATGTAAATGGACGGCGGCGCACCTCAAGCAACTCAAATAAATAAATTACACAATCACATAGACATGAAATATATATGTAAATATAACTAATTCAAGTGCCACTTCATCATCATGATTAGATCTAGCTACAAATACATCAAAAAGAGAAGAATAAGGCAAGAAATCGACCGAATCCGAAGTCTCGTTGTAGATTCACGGTTGGAATCGCCGGGTTGTCAATCCGCGTCCAAGATCGGTCCGCAACTACGTCCGGGGTAGAGAGAGCTGTCACGACTCTCCAATGGACCCGTCTTCTTCGTGTCACGATCCGGTAGAGGTTGCAAACATCATCTT
Source organism: Dactylorhiza incarnata (assembly GCA_033032865.1). Classification (NCBI taxonomy): domain Eukaryota; kingdom Viridiplantae; phylum Streptophyta; class Magnoliopsida; order Asparagales; family Orchidaceae; genus Dactylorhiza; species Dactylorhiza incarnata. The sequence goes on from JAWHQI010001066.1 coordinate 14,319, forward strand.
GCTCGATGGAGATGGCAGCTAGATCTCTCTTTGAAGCTCTTGGATGAAGGAGGAGGCCGAGAGGAAACTCCGGCTCAAGATTGGTGTGAAGAACAAGCCCGGAGCACCTCCAGATGGTGGGCAGCGGTGGAGGGGCGAAACTGGCGTGGAACGGCAGATGAACGGCGGAAAAATGCGGATCCCCGACCTAATTCGCGAGCAGGCGCATTTATAGGTGCTGGATTAAGCAGTGCGCACGGTCGTTGGCGCACGACCAGTGGTCGTGCGCACTATCATCCTGTGATCGTGCGCCTGCCTGGACGGAGCCTGCAAGGGAAGAAAATTATAAAATACAAAGTTCGCACGACCAGTGGCGCACTACCGGTGGTCGTGCGCACTATCGTCGGTGGTCGTGCGCACTGGTCGAGACAGAACTCATAAAATTAATGATAAGTGCGCACGAACAGTGGCGCACGACCGGTGGTCGTGCGCACTATCGTAGGTGGTCGTGCGCACTACACCAAACAGAACTCATAAAAAAAGGGTTAAGTGCACACGATCAGTGGCGCACGACCAGTGGTCGTGCGCAATAGAACCGGTGATCGTGCGCAGTGTTCCTGTGCAGAATTGCACCGGGAACACCTGCACGACTCCTATTCCCACACAACCACGAATCTAGCCACTGAAAGTGGCACCTAACAGTGCATGAAAACTACTAATGAAAATAAACATGAAATCACACGAAAATGGGCCCAGAAGTGCACCTAGCATGGAATATCAAATATAAGCTATAACAAGGCTAAAGAGCGGTGAAATGACTAGATAAACGGCCCAGATGAGTCCCTATATGTGTATATAATTGGGACTCATCACGAGTACGATTATTACCTGGCGAACTTCTGGCCATAAAGGAAGGCGCAAACCGACCGCGAAATGGGCGGTAGGAATGGCCAGCTCGTCGACCAACGGGTCATTGATCACGTCGTCCTCGCTAGGGCGGCGTGCCTCGAACGGGGGAGTGACGTAATCAGCGACCGCGCTGAAGTACTCCTCATCAGTCAAGTTGCAGGTAAAAAAGCTATGCTCGGCAAAGGCCTTCGCGACCCTTCGCCGGCCCTCCGACTCCGCGTCGCCGCCCATCTGGAAAACCTGCGAGAAAAGAAGGAACGCGAGAACGAGAAAGAGCGAGAGCTCTGCAGCAGAAGAAGAAGAAGATCGACAATAAATGCGGTGGTTGGCCCAGTCAAGACCACCTATTTATAGCCAAAGCAAAAGGGCGGGAGGAAGTCCAAACGTCGGCGAGCACGAGTATCAACAAAAACATCACATCACGTACGCGGGTGAGGGAAACCCGCGGGGTTAGCGCAAACGACATCCCTGTAGAATACGTTTAGCGAGGACAGAGGGTCCTCGCGAGCGCGATGTAACAAAATAAATAAATTTATTGAGATCGAGCGAGAAACCATAAAAGGTAATGATACTAATTGTCGAAAGAAATAGCAGCCAGCAGGAGTGGCGAATTTGCGAGTCGCAAAACGTGGCGAGACCGTTCAAAGACGACGACAATTATTACAGTCACAATACAACGTCTAGCGAGAATCGTGGGGGAGCCATTTCCACCGGCCACCACCCCGCGACCCTGACCTCGGCGGTACCCTAGAATTATAATAGTCCTCTGCCAAAAGACCCTCCGGTCCATGAGGTAAGCGTAGTCTCTCATTCTCACTATGTGCACCTCCGGCGTCATGGCGATCTCGTCCTGATCGCGCTGTCTCGCTTGCCGGAGCCTCAAGCACTCCTCCATCAGGACCGCGTGCCTATCCTCCGCGGCTTCCCTATCCCGTATCGCCTGCATGTTAAGATCCATCAGCATTCGCCCATGCTTCCTCAAGAGCTCCGCGGCTCGCTGCTTCATCGTCTCCGGATCTCGCGGATCCCCTAAGAATTCCTCCACCTGGTCAGGAAGGGGAGACATCTCGTCATCGCCCAGTTCGGAATCGGTATGCGGATTTTTGACATTGTCTGCAAGATTTTACAAGGTTAGATGACGAGCGCGAGATCACGCAGGGTTTCGGCGAGGACATAACGCTTACCGAGAGGTGGGCGAGAAGCCGAAGGACTTCCCTGGAACACATTGCCATAGTGGGGGTGGAGGGATTTGCCCAGGCCGGCAGGATAAGCTGTGCTGTTGGTCGGGGGAATCTTTGGCGGTGCGGAGCCACCGGTCTCCTCGCTCGTCAGGAGCTAGAACCCGGGCTTATCTATTATTTTACCTGGAGGAGGCGGAGACAGCGGCCACGACGACGGGCGGGACGGGGACTTCAGTGGCGAAACTGTAAGAAAAGAGTAACATAGGTCATATACGGTTGACAGAAGTATTACGGTATGCGAGATTAAGATCATACCGGTGACATCTTTCCCAGCAAGGTTCAGATCCGCCTGTGGACTCTTGCGAGACCTCTCAGCGGGTTCTCCAATGTTCTCACTCGGCAAAGCATCCTGCGAGTATAAATTAGTGAGGAGCGATTTATCGACATGAATTCGAGTAGCTCATACCTCCTCGGGGCGGCGATCATCCGGGGAGGAGTCCAGCATCACAGAGTCGTCGCCGGAGCGACGAGCCGCCTTCGCCTTCTTGACTTTCGGCGATTGAACGGGGGGCGGCCGGTTCATCCAGGCGGGGACCTTGGTCGTGGAAGGTAGCCTGCCAGCTCTCATCGCCCTCAGGCGAGCCTCTGCTTCTTCGGAGATCGGCATCTCCAGGCAGCTAAAATAAGAAAGGGAAGAAAAGAAACGGCGTGCGCCAATAGGGGTTCAAGATGATATTTATAGCCTACGGGGTGGGTCCCACCAAAGATTCCTGACAAGTCATCCGGGAGCGGTCGAATATCAGGGGTTGGACGATTCTTCGCGAGGACATTAGTCCTCGCGAAGAGCGGGGATTGTGTACAACCCCGATATTCGCCAGGTAAGGAAATCGAGCGAGACGGGAGTGGCGAGATCCAGACCTCGCCGAGATCGGCCCCCAGCCGATGAGATCTCGGCAGACCACCAAAATAGGCAGCGAGGTCCTCGCGAGGCGACCCTCTAAAAGAGACGCCACGGGAAGTATTCGCGAGAGGACCCGCGAGAACTCCTTTAGCAAGGTTCTCGCAAGGCGATCCCCCGGAAGAGATATCGCGGACAGGACCCGCGAGAAGGCCTCCGAGAGCTCTGACAGTAAGGTCATCGCAACCCCCTATCCATAAATCATTAGGGTCAACTTACCATTTTACCCTTGGTGGTCTGCCCTTAGCCTCTCCAAACAGCGGAGCTTGGCTGTTAGCAGACCCATTTGGGGTGCAGATAGTAAAATCTAAAGGCGGAATCCTGTTATTTGCAGACCAGATCAGAAAATCTATAAATAGGACCTTAAGGGCACCTTTGGAGAGGATCTCACTTCAGCTTCCCTCTCCTTAGGCTTTCTTTGGTTAGCATTTCCAGAGCTCTCCAAGGTTTCTAAGTCTCAGCTTTGGCTTGGGAGGGGAAGCGCTCAACGATCTTCCGGGTTAGTGGAGGGACCTCCTCGCTGTTACTAAGGTCTTAGTCAATTTCCTAATCTTCCGTCAACCCTCCTCGAGGGATCAGTAAGGGCTAGTCGCCCCTCATCTCGATGAGGGCCCCGAGCTCTACGAGAGACCGAGAAATCGGTTTCAACAAGCACCATTTCATTCGTGAAAAGGTGTTGGGAGGATCTCTTATGGTCGAGCATGTTCGGAGTGCGGACAATGTCGCAGACATCTTCACAAAGCCGCTGGCGAAGGGACCGTTTACTCGGTTAAGGGGGTTGCTCGGGCTAGTTTCCACTTCCCACTTCAAGGGAGAGTGTTGAAATTGTTGAAGTGAAGTGGAAGGGAGTCCGGCTGGTCTGAAGGCTGGACACCGCAGAGACCGCGCGGTCTGCGCTGGTGCTCTGGCGGTTTCGTTATGCGATCTCTCCCTGCTGTTCTGGCGATCTGCTTTGATCGGCCAGTTTGCTTCTTGGTTTTGTCGTTGGTTCTGGCAATCTGTTGCGAGTTCTTCCGGTCTTGTTCTGGGCGGCCTGTTCTTGGTTGTCCGCAGTGACCGGGCGGCTTGTTTGGGCTGTTCTAGCGACTTGGTTCAAGTCGGCCAGATGTTTGTCCCTGCGTAGGAGATCTCAGGGAGGGTGGTCACTGTATCTGCGCGGCTTGTGCGCGGACTGCTGCTGTCTTGCTGACTTGGGCTGGATCTTGTCCAAGTGTTATGTCTGCGCGGACTGCTGCTGTCTTGCTGACTTGGGCTGGATCTTGTCCAAGTGTTGTGTCTGCGTGGCTTATGTGCGGACTGCTGCTGTCTTGCGGACTTGTGCTGGATCTCGTCCAAGTGCTGTGTCCGCGCGGTCTGTCTTATGAGACCGCTCGCGATCTGACGGGTGGTGACTGTATCCCAATTTGTGCGGTGTCGACATCTGTCCACCCGCCTATAAATAGGGGTGCATGGCCCATCATTCCTAACAAGAACTGTAAGAACAAGATCCCAGATTGTTTCTTGCGGCCTCAAGTTTGAAGTCGCGCGGTCTCGGAAGTGAGCTAACCGGTTGTTGTGTTCGCAGGTTTGCGGTCAGCATGTTGTGGTCTCCTTCCTTGGTGATTTCCGGCGGCTTGAATAAACAGTTCGTCTGCGGTCTGTCAGCGAACTGGTTTATTGTGTTCTTGTGCTGTTCGCAGCGGACTCAGTGATACGGCGACCTTCAGCGGTTAGGCGGTCTGAGTTGCGGTCTGGCGACAGCTTCAGTTCCTTGTTCCAATAAGGTTCAGTTCGTGCGGTCTGGGATTGCGGTCTGGCAGTGCAGCTTGTCTGCTTCTGTTCACGCGGTCTCAAGGTGTTTCTGCGGTCTGACTGTGCAAGCGGTCTGGGAGTACAGTAGAGCAAGCCGGGTGGCCTGAGCCTTTTTGCGGTCCGTGCGGTCTCTGCTTTGGCAGACCGCCAGTTTCAGTTTTGGTGTGTTTGTTCTTCTCATCTCCGTGATTCTTATGAATCATGTCTCGCCATGTATACCGCGCATTATAAAGCAGTTCTGTTTCAATAAAGATTTCTTGTGTTGATGTTTTGGCATTGTGGTTGTTTGGCTATAACTCTTGTTGATACAACTCCTGCTTACTCCTAAACGGTCTTTCAAAAATTTTAACACCTAGCCCCAATGCTGGCCCGCTGACCAGGCTCCCATCAAGCTGGCAGGGCCGGGAACCGCTCGGTGGCCAAGTGTTTCAAAGCTACTTAACCCCGATGCTGGCCCGCTGACCAGGCTCCCATCAAGCTGCCAGGGCCGGGAACCGCTCGGTGGCCGAATGTTTCAAAGGTACCTAGCCCCAATGCTGGCCCGCTGACCAGGCTCCCATCAAGCTGGCAGGGCCGGGAACCGCTCGGTGGCCGAATGTTTCAAAGGTACATAGCCCCGATGCTGGCCCGCTGACCAGGCTCCCATCAAGCTGGCAGGGCCGGGAACCGCTCGGTGGCCGAATGTTTCAATGGTACCTATCCCCGATGCTGGCCCGCTGACCAGGCTCCAATCAAGCTGGCAGGGCCGGGAACTGCTCGGTGGCCAAGTGTTCCAAAAGGTACTTAACCCCGATGCTGGCCCGCTGACCAGGCTCCCATCAAGCTGGCAGGGCCGGGAACCGCTCGATGGCCGAATGTTTAAAAGGTACCTAGCCCCGATGATGGCCCGCTGACCAGGCTCCCATCAAGCTGGCAGGGCCGGGAACCGCTTGGTGGTCGAATGTTTCAAAGGTACCTAGCCCCGATGCTGGCCCGCTAACCAGGCTCGCATCAAGTTGGCAGGGCCGGGAACCGCTCGGTGGCCAAATGTTTCAAAGGTACTTAACCCCGATGCTGGCCCGCTGACTAGGCTCCCATCAAGCTGGCAGGGCCGGGAACCGCTCAGTGGCCGAATGTTTCAAAGGTACTTAGCCCCAATGCTGGCCCGCTGACCAGGCTACCACATAGCTGGCAGGGCCGGGAACCATTCGGTGGCTGGAAGGTCTCTCTGTATTTTTCCTCCGAGGTGGTCTCGCTAGCCGGGCTCTCACTAGCCGGCAGGGTCGGAAGACCTCTCGGGGAGGCTATGTATTTTCCCCCGAGTTGGTCTCGCTAGCCGGGCTCTCACTAGCCAGCAGGGTCGGAAGACCTCTCGGGGAGGCTATGTATTTTTCCCCGAGGTGGTCTCGCTAGCCAGGCTCTCACTAGCCGGCAGGGTTAGAAGACCTCTCGGGGAGGCTATGTATTTTTCCCCGAGGTGGTCTCGCTAGCCGAGATCTCACTAGCCGGCAGGGTCGGAAGACCTCTCGGGGAGGCTATGTATTTTTCCCCGAGGTGGTCTCGCTAGATGAGCTCTCACTAGCCGACGGGGTTGGAAGACCTCTCGTGAGGCTATGTATTTTTCCCCCGAGGTGGTCTCGCTAGCCGGGCTCTCACTAGCCTGCAGGGTCGGAAGACCTCTCGGGGAGGCTATGTATTTTTCCCCCGAGGTGGTCTCGCTAGCCGGGCTCTCACTGGCCGGTAGGGTCGGAAAACTTCTCGGGGAGGCTATGTATTTTTCACCGAGGTGGTCTCGCTAGCCGGGCTCTCACTAGCCGACAGGGTCGGAAGACCTCTCGGGGAGGCTATGTATTTTTCCCCGAGGTGGTCTCGCTAGCCGGGCTCTCACTAGCCGGCGGGGTTGGAAGACCTCTCGTGAGGCTATGTATTTTTCCCCGAGGTGGTCTCGCTAGCCGGGCTCTCACTAGTCGGCGGGGTTGGAAGACCTCTCGTGAGGCTATATATTTTTTCCGAGGTAGCACCATTAGCCAGATTCCCAACGACACTCGTTGAATGTGTAGGGTTGGACATTTCTTTCTGAGCGTATACCTCGCTCAAAAAGAGCGGGGATTGTGTACAACCCTGAATTCGCCGAGTGTTTTTCCGAGACCCAGGAGTCTTTTAGAAGATTATGCGGTAACATAGTCCATGACAGGAAGAGTAGGTGCAGAGGGGGGCGAGCAGGGAGGGGGGCCAGCCCTCTGGCTTGCACCATACCCATGGGGGGCGAGCCGAGAGGGGGCCCAGCCCCCTGGCTCGCCCCAGACCATTAGGGGGCGAGCCAGGAGGGGGCCCAGCCCCCTGGTTCGCCCCAGACCCTTAGAGGGCGAGCCGTGTAACACCCCAAATCTGGTAGTTCCGCGAAGTAGGCGGAGTGGTAGTGCGGCACGTGAAGCAGGCTAGAATTTTCCCTGTCTGCTCTTAGCGCACGATCAGTGGCCTCATCGCGCACGACCAGTGATCGTGTGCCAGCGATCGTGCGTTAATTCAGAAGAGAATCGAGTTCTGTCTCGGACAGTGCGCACGACCATTTCCCTCTTCGCGCACGACCAGTGATCGTGCGCCAGCGATCGTGCGCTTATTCGCAAGAATTCAGAGTTCTGTCCCGGATAGTGCGCACGACCATTGCCCTCGTCGCGCACGACCACTGACCGTGCGCCTGTGATCGTGCGCCCTGTTTATTCTGTCCCGCGATTTTGAGCGGAGAAGAAGATCGGGCCGTCCAAATCTTTTGAGATCTGATCCGATGGCCAGGATTAGATGCTGGAGGCTATTAGGGCTTATGAGAGGAGATTAATCCTCATTATTTTGAGGTGTTTCTCTCTCCTAGGCTAGAGGAAGAAGAAGGAGGCAAGGAAGAAGAAGGAAGATCCCGCCATTGACGGAGCTCCGGAGCTCCGTTTCGCGAGCCGTTTCCAGATCCGGAGAGTGCAGCCCGGTGCGGTTCTTTCCCTCCGCGTAGAATCTCGGATCCATGGCGAAGAGGAACACGTCTAGGGTAACGATTCTTCCTCCCGAACTTTGGACTTGTATTTGTCCATTTATTCCTCTTTCTTTGCTTGCATGAGGTATCTCTTTCACCAAATGGGTGAAGTGTAGGATTTCCTCAAGTCCTTCGGGACTCCGGGTAGATTGTGTCCGTCCCCGGCATATTGCATGTAGAAAATCCGGTAGTCGTGCGGATTTAGGCATTTTGTGTGAAGCCTATTCGTGGCCGTGAGCCCGAATCGGTGATGCTTGATTTGCGACGTTGCATTTAGGTTAGACCTAGAATGCGTGCCGGAGAATGACTCCGTGAACTCACCTATAGTATTGCGGGGGTTAAGTGTAGGCGTCTTGTGAAGATCCCTACGAAAGCCCCATGCTTTGAGTTTTGGATGAAGGCAAACCTTCACCACGTTATTGATGCGGAGCGTATGTACCTCCCTTGTTGAGAATTCGCGAAGCCTAGATCCTTATGAAGGGGTTAGGTGCGTAGCGTATATTTTTGAGGAGCACTTGAAAGTGCTAAACCCTTACGGGCCGAGGTGAAGCCGTACCCGCGTCGTGCGATAGATCGCGACGATTAGAGCACGGGCAAAGCTGAACCGAACCCGTTTCCATGCAGATCGGCGAGAGGTCCCTTCCTCATGAAGGCCGTGTGATCATGGGAGAGGTCGTGGAAGGTGTCATACCTAGACCGACCAAAAGCTCTTGTTTCCCACCTAAGGTTGTGACCCTTAGGGTGGAGTGTTGTGAATTTGATGTTATGTTTAGCCTCATGCGATTTGCTTAGGCGGTTGTGGGAAACCTTCGGGTGAACCCAACCAACATCATGTGCATACCTAGGTTCCCTTCTTTTTGATGCTCAACCTAGAAGATTGATTGTGCTTGAAACCTCACCTCGTGTAGTTGCACTTTCTTTAGTTTAGTACTTGTGCTAGTATGGCTTACTTGCAGGGTAGAATCTCCGCCACCCCGGGAAAGGGGTGGGGTCGTTATAATTTGGTCAGCTGTGCTGACCGTTACTTTGGTTGCCACCGCTTGGTGGAATGTTCTTATGCAGGTGCAGGTGAGCCTAGCGGGAAGTAGCGGGCGTTGGCCCCTTTGCTGTGTTGGCCCTCGAAGGCCAGCCTTTTTCCTGCTTTCTCATGTTTTGCCGGCCTGCGTGCCGATGCATGTTTTGTTGGAGTTTTGTACATTGATTTGATGTAAGGCCCTAAGGCCGTAACTCTCATTTCTGGATTCATTCCAATGATAGTGGACATGTCTATTTGAATGGTTTAATTAATGCTTCCGCTTACGTTTTGTACTCTCGTTAGTTGTTACTTTTCTGGTTATCACCTTTTAACTCCTAGCTAGTGTGGTTTGTATGGCGTGGGGTCCCGGCCGGACCTGCTGTTATACTTTTTGTACTGGCAGGGTGTTACAATTTGGTATCGGACTTAAGGCGTCGATCCGTAGTTTAGCGAATTCGGGACGAATTCCTTTTAAGGGGTGGTGCGCACGGGCTGTGCATTCACTTAAAACGACAAAAACTAATAAGAATGTCCACTTAGGAATGAAAAAACATACTTGTTTGCGGAACCTGAGCGTTCCATGATTGATGTTTGATATGTTTAGGGTCACTAAATTGTGCCTTGCATGATTATAGGTGACTAGAAGTGCTGCGGGGCGGTCTCAACCCCGTAACACCGCTGAAAGTAGTGGGTCGGCTGAGGTGCCAGCGACCACTCCTTCGGCTGAGATGATCAGAATGGTCGCAGAAGCAGTCTTCGCGATGATCAATGCTCAACCGCAAAGGCTTGCACAGCCTGCTACGCCTACTACTGATGCAGCCCCGGTAGTTGAACCTGCAGTGGAACCTGCGGTAGCACCAAGGGTTGATGCCCCTGTGCCAGTAGCTGCAGTGGAACCGGCGTTAGCACCGAGGGTGGAGCGTCAAGTTGCGCAAGTAGTTGCGGGGCGAGCGCGTGACCAACAATTAAAGCACTTCTTGAGCTTTAATCCTCCTACCTTCTCGGGATCTGAGTCCCCAACGGAGGCAGAAGACTGGTTGTCAAGAGTTAGAAGAACTCTGAGGGCGACGGCGACGGACGAAGCCATGATGGTCACCTTAGCCACTTTCCTTCTTGACGGAGAGGCTGTGCTGTGGTGGGAAGAGCAGGAACTGCACAAATTCGGCGATAGAGACATTACTGAAATATCAATGGCTGAGTTTTCAAAGTCGTTCCTCCAGCGGTTTATCCCCTCTGCCCAACGCATTGCGTTACAAAACCAGTTCCTGAGGTTAACTCAAGGTGATCGCTCCGTTGACGATTACTTGCATGAGTTTACCAGACTGAGTCGCTATGCGGGGGCATTGGTGGAGGATGAGGAGACGAAGACGAATAAATTCTATGAAGGGCTTCGGGACGAGTTGAGGCTGCTCCTTGCAGGCCCTATGACGTTTGGCTTCCAAGTGATGGTGCAAACCGCCAGATCTTTGGAGTTGGACATGAAGAGGGTACAAGCAAAGAGTGTTGTAAAGAAACCCGAGTTTCATGCGCCGGCCTCTCAGTCCAAGCCGGACTTCAGAAGGAACAAGCGGAAGTTCAAGCAGGCGGAACCAGCTTCTTCGAATGTTTCGGGAGCCACGACCGCGCGGACTCCTATTACGTGTTTCACCTGCGGGAAGGTGGGACACAAAGCTGCGGTGTGTCGAAGTGGTCCCCCAAAGGCGGCAAATCGAGCGGTGGATTATGCTCGGGCTGCGGAAAAGGGCAAAGCGGCAGAGTCTTCGGCCTCCCAGCACATTCCGACTCAGCCGAGAGTCTATTCGCTTGGCCAACAAGAAGCTATACGACAACCCGATGTCGTCACAGGTACGAATTAGAAGTTAGCTGTTACAGCTATGTTATGATTCTTACTGTGGTACGACTATATGTGTTATTTGTGTACAATTAGGTTTCGTCCTAATTTTCAACTATCCGGCGAGAGCTCTATTCGATACGGGTGCATCGCACTCTTTCCTGTCTGAGGACTTCGTGGTGCGAATCGGAGTGCCGTCTACCTTTGTAGAGGATAGATTGGAAGTAGTGCTACCCAATGGATCTCGAATGAGTGCGGATAGGAAGAGCCGTGTGAAGGTGCGGATCGGAAGTCGAGATTTCGACTTGGAAGCGTCGTTACTACCGTTAGCTGAATTCGATGTGATCTTCGGCATGGACTGGCTCTCGGAGCAGCGAGCATGCATAGATTGCAATACAAAGGAGATCACTCTGGGAACGAACACCGACGATGAAACCACATTCGCCGGTATGCGAGGAGCGAGCAAGACGCTGATGTCTGCTCTCCAGGTGGTTAAGGCGGTGAGAAAAGGCGCCGAGTTGTTCTTCACCTTGTTGGAGGCTTCGGAGCCAAAGCCCAGGTTGTGTGATGTCCCAGTTGTAGCGGAATACGCCGACGTGTTTCCTAACGAACTCCCTGGGGCTCCGCCTCATCGGGAGATTGATTTCTGTATCGAGTTGGTGCCAGGTGCCAAACCTGTGGCCCGCTCACCATACAGAATAGCGCCAAAGGAATTGGCAGAGTTGAAGGTCCAATTGCAAGAGCTGCTAGAGCAAGGCTACGTACGTCCAAGTTCTTCGCCTTGGAGTGCACCGGTCCTCTTTGTGAAAAAGAAGGATGGGAGCTTGCGTCTATGTATTGATTATAGAGAGCTAAACAAGTTGACCGAGAAAAACCGATATCCGATTCCTAGAATCGATGATCTTTTCGACCAACTGATGGGGTCGACGGTTTACTCCAAGCTAGACCTAAGGTCCGGCTACTATCAACTGCGAATAAGGGAATGCGACATCCCAAAGACAGCGTTCAGTACCCGCTTTGGGCACTTTGAGTTCACGGTAATGCCGTTCGGTCTATCCAACGCACCGTCGGTATTCATGGACTTGATGAATAGGACATTCCGTGAGTATTTAGATCAATTTGTGATCGTCTTCATCGACGACATTTTGGTATACTCTCAGTCGGAAGAGGAGCATGTAGGGCATCTGCACGCAGTCCTGAGCACCTTGAGGAGGAGTCAGCTATATGCCAAGTTCTCCAAGTGCGAGTTTTGGCTACCGTCAGTGGCATTCCTTGGTCATGTTGTTAGTGGCGAAGGAATTGCAGTTGATCCGTCGAAGATAGAAGCGATCCAAGCGTGGCCTTTGTTGAAAAACGTAGCGGAAGTCCGAAGTTTCTTAGGACTTGCCGGCTATTATAGGCGCTTTGTGGAAAACTTCTCGAGGATCGCACTTCCTCTCACAAAACTGACTAGAAAGGATAATAAGTTCGTTTGGTCGCCTGAGTGCGCACGAGCTTTTGAAGAGCTAAAGAGCCGTCTGACCACGGCGCCCATTCTATGCTCGCCACAAGGTACGGAAGGCTACGAAATATATAGCGACGCCTCAGGAAGTGGTTTGGGTTGTGTCCTAGTGCAGTTCGGGAAGGTAATTGCCTACGGCTCCCGGCAACTGAAGGTTCACGAGAGGAATTACCCGGTCCATGATTTGGAGCTAGCGGCCGTGGTTTTTGCCCTCAAACTTTGGAGGCACTATCTATATGGCGTGAAGATCGATATCTTTACCGACCATAAGAGCCTCAAGTACTTACTAGATCAAAGGGAGTTGAACATGCGCCAAAGGAGGTGGATGGAGTTCCTTGGGGACTACACCTTCGATATCAAATATACTCCTGGTAAAGGAAACGTAGTTGCAGACGCGTTGAGTCGTCGGGCTCCCGCACGAGCAAATTGGATTTTGATGCACGATGAGCGTCTAATCCGTGAGCTAGAAGATATGGAGATCATATGCATTGATAGGAGAATGTCTACTTCAGCATGCTTGAACTGGACGGAAGTTCACTACGACCTTGCCGACCGAGTTCGACAAGCATTGGAGTTGGACGAGAGCTTGAAACGATACAAAGCGGAAACCGTTGAAGGGTTAAACGCTGATTTCTCCTTCGAAGACGACCTTATGTGGAAGCAGGAAAGATTATGCATCCCAAACGTTGGTACTCTACGGGCGGAATTGATGTACGAGGCTCATCATACCAAGTACTCGATCCACCCGGGGAGCACTAAAATGTTTATGGATATGAAGAAACTGTTCTGGTGGCCGGGCATGAAGAAGGACATTGCCCTTTACGTGGCCAAGTGTCATACTTGCGCGTTGGTGAAAGCGGAATGTCAACGTCCCGGTGGGTTTCTGAAGTCCTTGCCGATTCCGGAATGGAAGTTTGATGATATTTCGATGGATTTCGTGCACGGATTGCCGAGATCGCAACATGGAAACGACGCCATATGGGTGATCGTGGACCGTTTGACAAAGGTATCACACTTCATTCCGAACCGGAAGGATGATTCCGTAGAGAAGCTAGCAAAGCTCTATGTGGATAGTATCGTGAGACTGCACGGTGTCCCTCGTAGCATCGTCAGTGATCGTGACGGGCGTTTCACATCGAAAGATTGGAGGCTTATCCATGAACTGTTGGGCACAAAATTGAAGTTCAGCACGGCCTTCCACCCGCAAACGGATGGACAGACCGAGAGAACCAACAGGACTATGGAGGATATGCTCCGAATGTGCGCTCTAGACTTTGGAAAGAGGTGGGAGGATCACCTCTTTATGATCGAATTCGCCTACAATAATAGCTACCAAGCCAGCATAAAGATGGCTCCTTTCGAGGCCCTCTATGGTAAGAAGTGTCGTACGCCGTTGTCTTGGGCGGAAACGGGCGATACTAAGCTATTGAAGCGAAAGGATGTTGAAGAAGCAACGTCGACGATCCGGACTATACGCGAAAGGCTATTGGTTGCCCAGGATAGGCAAGCAAAGTATTTCAACGCCAAGCATAGGAACTTAGAGTTCGCCGTCGGTGACCGGGTTTACTTGAAGATCAAACCGTTCAAAGGGGTATCAAGGATTCGACGCTTGAAAAAGCTCAGTCCGAGGTACTTAGGACCGTTCGAGATCGTGGAGCGTGTTGGTGATGCGGCTTATCGGCTTGCGCTATCTGCAGAGCTGAGCGGTCTGCACGACGTGTTCCACATTTCAGTGTTGAGGAAGGCAGTGCAAGAGCCTACTCATATCGTTGCGGTCGGCAAAGTTCCGGTCGATAGTGGGTTGTCGACGAAAGTCAAGCCTTTACGCATCGAAGATACCGAAGTAAAGCAGCTGCGGAACAAGTCCATTCGGATGGTAAAAGTCCGGTGGGATAACTGCGGCCGAGAGGAGCTCTCTTGGGAGAGAGAGCAAACGATGCTTGCGGAGTATCCCGAGCTATTTCCCTCAGGTAAAGTATAACGGTAATTTATGCTATTACTGTTTCCTGGATTTCGGGACGAAATTCTTTTAAGGAGGGTGGAGTTGTAACACCCCAAATCTGGTAGTTCTGCGAAGTAGGCGGAGTGGTAGTGCGGCACGTGAAGCAGGCTAGAATTTTCCCTGTCTGCTCTTAGCGCACGATCAGTGGCCTCATCGCGCACGACCAGTGATCGTGTGCCAGCGATCGTGCGTTAATTCAGAAGAGAATCGAGTTCTGTCTCGGACAGTGCGCACGACCATTTCCCTCTTCGCGCACGACCAGTGATCGTGCGCCAGCGATCGTGCGCTTATTCGCAAGAATTCAGAGTTCTGTCCCGGATAGTGCGCACGACCATTGCCCTCGTCGCGCACGACCACTGACCGTGCGCCTGTGATCGTGCGCCCTGTTTATTCTGTCCCGCGATTTTGAGCGGAGAAGAAGATCGGGCCGTCCAAATCTTTTGAGATCTGATCCGATGGCCAGGATTAGATGCTGGAGGCTATTAGGGCTTATGAGAGGAGATTAATCCTCATTATTTTGAGGTGTTTCTCTCTCCTAGGCTAGAGGAAGAAGAAGGAGGCAAGGAAGAAGAAGGAAGATCCCGCCATTGACGGAGCTCCGGAGCTCCGTTTCGCGAGCCGTTTCCAGATCCGGAGAGTGCAGCCCGGTGCGGTTCTTTCCCTCCGCGTAGAATCTCGGATCCATGGCGAAGAGGAACACGTCTAGGGTAACGATTCTTCCTCCCGAACTTTGGACTTGTATTTGTCCATTTATTCCTCTTTCTTTGCTTGCATGAGGTATCTCTTTCACCAAATGGGTGAAGTGTAGGATTTCCTCAAGTCCTTCGGGACTCCGGGTAGATTGTGTCCGTCCCCGGCATATTGCATGTAGAAAATCCGGTAGTCGTGCGGATTTAGGCATTTTGTGTGAAGCCTATTCGTGGCCGTGAGCCCGAATCGGTGATGCTTGATTTGCGACGTTGCATTTAGGTTAGACCTAGAATGCGTGCCGGAGAATGACTCCGTGAACTCACCTATAGTATTGCGGGGGTTAAGTGTAGGCGTCTTGTGAAGATCCCTACGAAAGCCCCATGCTTTGAGTTTTGGATGAAGGCAAACCTTCACCACGTTATTGATGCGGAGCGTATGTACCTCCCTTGTTGAGAATTCGCGAAGCCTAGATCCTTATGAAGGGGTTAGGTGCGTAGCGTATATTTTTGAGGAGCACTTGAAAGTGCTAAACCCTTACGGGCCGAGGTGAAGCCGTACCCGCGTCGTGCGATAGATCGCGACGATTAGAGCACGGGCAAAGCTGAACCGAACCCGTTTCCATGCAGATCGGCGAGAGGTCCCTTCCTCATGAAGGCCGTGTGATCATGGGAGAGGTCGTGGAAGGTGTCATACCTAGACCGACCAAAAGCTCTTGTTTCCCACCTAAGGTTGTGACCCTTAGGGTGGAGTGTTGTGAATTTGATGTTATGTTTAGCCTCATGCGATTTGCTTAGGCGGTTGTGGGAAACCTTCGGGTGAACCCAACCAACATCATGTGCATACCTAGGTTCCCTTCTTTTTGATGCTCAACCTAGAAGATTGATTGTGCTTGAAACCTCACCTCGTGTAGTTGCACTTTCTTTAGTTTAGTACTTGTGCTAGTATGGCTTACTTGCAGGGTAGAATCTCCGCCACCCCGGAAAAGGGGTGGGGTCGTTATAATTTGGTCAGCTGTGCTGACCGTTACTTTGGTTGCCACCGCTTGGTGGAATGTTCTTATGCAGGTGCAGGTGAGCCTAGCGGGAAGTAGCGGGCGTTGGCCCCTTTGCTGTGTTGGCCCTCGAAGGCCAGCCTTTTTCCTGCTTTCTCATGTTTTGCCGGCCTGCGTGCCGATGCATGTTTTGTTGGAGTTTTGTACATTGATTTGATGTAAGGCCCTAAGGCCGTAACTCTCATTTCTGGATTCATTCCAATGATAGTGGACATGTCTATTTGAATGGTTTAATTAATGCTTCCGCTTACGTTTTGTACTCTCGTTAGTTGTTACTTTTCTGGTTATCACCTTTTAACTCCTAGCTAGTGTGGTTTGTATGGCGTGGGGTCCCGGCCGGACCTGCTGTTATACTTTTTGTACTGGCAGGGTGTTACAAGCCGGGAGGGGGCCCAGCCCCCTGGCTTGCCCCAGACCCTTAGGGGGTGAGCCGGGAGGGGGCCCAGAACCCTGGCTCGCCCCAGAGCCCTTAGGGGGCGAGCCGGGAGGGGGCCTAGCCCCATGGCTCTCCCCAGAGCCCTTACGGGGCGAGCGGGGAGGGGGCCCAGCCCCCTGGCTCGCCCAAGACCCTTAGAGGGCGAGCCGGGAGTGGGCCCAACCACCTGGCTCGCCCCAGAGCCCTTAGGGGGCGAGCAGGGAGGGGTGCCAGCCGCCTGGCTCGCCCCATACCCTTGGGGGGCGAGCCGGGAGGGGGGCCAGCCCCCTGGCTCGCCCCAGACCCTTGAGGGGCGAGCCGGGAGGGGGGTCAGCCACCTAGCTCGCCCCAGACCCTTGAGGGGCGAGCTGGGAGTGGTGCCAGCCCCTGGCTCGCCCCAGACCCTTGGGGGGCGAGCCGGGAGGGGGGCCAGCCCCCTGGCTCGCCCCAGACCCTTGGGGGGCGAGCCGGGAGGAGGGCCAGCCCCATAGCTCGCCCCAAACCCTTGAGGGGTGAGCCGGGAGGGGGCCCAGCCCCCTGGCTCGCCCCAGACCATTAGGGGGCGAGCCGGGAGGGGGCCCAGCCCCTGGCTCGCCCCAGACCCTTAGGGGGTGAGCCGGGAGGGGGCCCAGCCCCCTGGCTCGCCCCAGACCCTTAGGGGGTGAGCCGGGAGGGGGCCCAGCCCCCTGGCTCGCCCCAGAACCTTAGGGGGCGAGCCGGGAGAGGGCTAGGCCCCTGGCTCGCCCTAGAGCCCTTAGGGGGCGAGCCGGGAGGGGGCTAGGCCCCTGGCTTGCCCCAGAGCCCTTAGGGGGCGAGCCGGGAGGGGGCAAGGCCCCTGTCTCTCCCCAGAGCCCTTAGGGGGCGAGCCGAGAGAGGGCTAGGCCCCTGGCTCGCCCCAGAGCCCTTAGGGGGCGAGCTGGGAGAGGGCTAGGCCCCTGGCTCGCCCCAAAGCCCTTAGGGGGCGAGTCGGGAGGGGGCTAGGCCCCTGGCTCGCCCCAGAGCCCTTACGGGGCGAGACGGGAGGGGGCCAGGCCCCTGGCTCACCCCAGAGCCCTTAGGTGGCGAGCTGGGAGGGGGCTTGGCCCCTGGCTCGCCCCAGGGCCCTTAGCGGATGAGCCGGGAGAGGGCTAGGCCCCTGGCTCTCCCCAGAGCCCTTAGAGGGCAAGCCGGGAGGGGGCTAGGCCCCTGGCTCGCCCCAGAGCCCTTAGGGGGCGAGCCGGGAGGGGGCTAGGCCCCTGGCTCGCCCCAGAGCCCTTAGGGGGCGAGCTGGGAGAGGGCCAGGCCCCTGGCTCGCCCCAGAGCCCTTAGGGGATGAGTCAGGAGGGGGCTAGGCCCCTAGCTCACCCCAGAGCCCTTAGGGGGCGAGCAGGGGGGGGGGGGGGGGGGCAGCCCCCTGGCTCGCCCCAGAGCCCTTAGGGGCGAGCATGGAGGGGGGCTGATGAGTCCCATTTATATACATATTTATGGACTCATCTGGGCCGGTATTTGAGTCAATGCACTACATTTTAGATCCATAATCACTCATATTTGTTCTCTACCTGTTATTCCAAGCTAAGTGCACTTTTAGGCCCGTTTCGATGTATTTTCTTGTTTATCTTACTCATGCTTTATGTTGCAATTCAATTTCTATATTTGAGAATGTGTGGAATGCCCAATTACGTGGCCTGACGATCTTTAATGTTGATACGGGGGTTGTGCGAGTGTTCCGGGGCGCAAAAACTGCACAGGAACACTGCGCACGACCACTGGACATAGTGCGCACGACCACTGGTCGTGCGCTAGTGATCGTGCATTAATTCCCACCTAAAAAGTGGCCGGACTGGCTTAACGCACGACCACTGGACATAGTGCGCACGACCACTGGTCGTGCGCCACCGATCGTGCGCATTGAAAACCTGCACCTGTCTATAAATAGCTGCTCCGCGAAAACAGCCGTAACCTCTTCGTTTCTAGGTCTTTTTGAGCGCCATTTTTTGCGTTTTTTCATTCTAAGCCTCCTCTATTCATCTAGGGACTTCAAGGAAGAGATTGGATCTTACTTTCATCATCAAGGAAGGTTTAAAGAGCATTTGGACATCACCGGGTCGTGACACGAAGAAGACGGGCCATTGGGAGGAAGTGACAGCCCTCCTTTACCCCGAACGCAGTTGAGGACCGAGCTTGGACACGGATTGACAACCCAGCGATTCCAACCGTGAATCCTAGCAAGGCTTCGGAGTCGGTCGAATCTCTTACTCTTTATTCTTTTGAAATGATGTTTGTATGCTAAACTCTCTATTTTGTGGATGAAGAACATGATAAATCCAGATCTATAACTTTTATTTCATGTTTATGAAATTCCTTTTTATTTATCCATGTGTATGAGGTGCGCTATTATCATTCATCTTCCATCCGCCATTACCCTCCATTCCATTCCGCTTTACTACTCTCCCACTACGTGAGCCTACTCTTCCATTCGCCAAGCTAAGCGGTGCTAACGGCCCGTGTAATCCACCTAACTTCCTCCGGTGCGAACCACCTCATCCGCTTGCCTACTCGTCCACCCGCCCTAGCGAAGTAGTGCATTCAAGGCCTACATAGTTTCCATCCCGCCAAGCGAAGCAGTGCGCTCAAGGCCTGCATATTAGGGCATTTATTTTTCTGCATTAGAAATAGAAACCAATTCAACCACCCATCATAACCCCGACGTTATGGACTTCAATCTCAAGTCCTTCCTCGAACATTAACTCCACCTTACTGTGTTCCTTTGAGATCGATACTCGGGGATTTACTCCTCGTTTTATATTACTTGAACGATCGGTACACTGCCGTTTCGTGCCGCAGTTGAGCTACCGCCTATAGCGGTGTGCGAGATTTGCGCCATCAAGTTTTTGGCGCCGTTGCCGGGGAACACAGTCGTGTGAGTTTTCTGGAGAGGGAGAATCTGAGAGAGAAGCCCTTCCATTTGTGTATCGCATCTTTTATTTTATTTCTTTTCTCTTTATTCCATTTTTTTGTTTTATAGTAGGTTGCTTTAGTAAATTTTTGTTAGGTGTAGTATTTCGCACAATAGTGTTCTTCTTTTTGAATCATTTTATCTTCACACTATGTGGGCACATCTCAATTTCCGTTGCCGTTGGTGTGGAGATACCTCCCACTCTAGTGATGAATTCCCTACGGAGAATAGTAGGCATAATTCTTATAGCCCAGCATATGGAGCACCGACTTCGTCTGGTACTCCATATGGTGCGCGTAAGTTTTATGGCTACTCTGCTGAGCCTTTACCGTCGTACTTCTTTTCGGCTCCAGCTCCCGCTGTGCCAAAGAAGCCCGCAAGGCAGTGCCGGTTTTGTCGGAGCACTGATCATGTCTTGAAGGACTGTGCCGAGTATCTTCGCCAATTGGATGAGGATGACGAGCCGGATATCCGGATCGTCCCAACTCCTAACTCTGGCGGCACACATTCAACATCCGGTTATGTGTCTTTGTCACCTTCACATCTTGAAGGGAATGGCATGGATACGGTCACCGGATGTGCGGCTGATCTATGCACCAACATTGCTGAGCCTACTCTCCATGTGCATCAACCACCCCTAGTGGATTCGATTCTTTGTGAGGAATCAGTGCTTGACATTTATCCAACCACTATTCCTCCCCCTGTTGTGCATACTACTTTCGTCTCTGACGACATTGTTGAGGATGTGTCGCGGGATGATGCTGGCGATTTATGTGTTATGCCTGCTCCTATGGAGGAGGACAACCTTCTAGGTGAAGAGGAGCTTTCCTCAACATCGGTGGAGGAAGTCCAAATCTTGGGCTTGGCCACTGTCGAACCCGCTGAACCTTACGGCATTGATGACAATGCCAACATTATTTTACTTACCCATCCTGTTGGGAGTGAGACCGGGACCACTCCCCCAATTTTTGATTATTTAAGTCATTCTTCTCTTTTATTTCCTAACCCCCCTTCTTCATCTGAGCCTGTGCAGGTTGAATCTTCGCAGGTACATTAGGAGGACTTGGAGCATTATGCTCAAGTCAATGATGAGTGTATCTTCATATGTGAGGAGGTTGACCCCTCCTCCATAGAGGAAGCCTCATTCATTTCCTTCTCCTCCTGCTGCACCCCTGGAGATGATACCTTGCTGGGCAAGGATTGTTTTGGTGAGATGAATGAGGACCAGGTCTCCTCCTCTTCTTACTTTCTGTTTCCTCTACCTGCGTTATGTAGGTATTATTATTTGGGTAGAGGAGTAACTGTTCTGTCGCCGTATCGGTACCCGCTACCGACACGTGTATTAGAACAGTTACCTGTCCATTTCCTTTTTCATAGGCCCATTAGCTAGAACCTTCATGTTTTTGAATAAGTCGTGCTGGGATGACAATAACCCCAGTAGTTATCTTACTTTTCATGCATTTTATTTTAGTCCATCCTGCTTAGTTAGCTGTAGTTTATTGTAGTTTATCTTTTTCTGTTTCTTTTGTTTTGCGGAGCTGACCCCTGCAGGTACTTCTTCTGGATGGTGGATGCTGCAGCTTAGTCTTGGTTTAAACGCCAATCTTCTGGTATGCTCACTTGCTGAGCATTGGGTACTCTCTTCCCCTAGCCCTATTTTGATTTTCCTGTCATATATTATGCGGATTGTTTAGTTTAAGTCTGGGGGAGAGTAGTTTTGTTTACCCGCTCGCATGCACTATTGCATTACATATTAGAAGATTTCATTTAAAATGTTTTGTTCATTTTCATTGCACACCACATCACCCACTTGAGCGCGCTTAGCCGTTGGCACGTCGCGAGTTGAATTTGTCTTTTTTGTGTGATTTGGAAAATCATTGTGCTGGCTTAGGATTATGAGGTGGAGTAAAATGTTGACTCTTGCAGTGCTCCTAGTCGAGTGCTCATGTCTTGTAGGAATTCGTGTAGATTCAATTTCTTTTTATGCTTTTAGATTATATTTTTCTATTAGCGTAGATATTGTTTACTTTACTCAAAAAGTGGTGAATCCGGTGTGAATCAAACGGTAGCATAGGAATGTGTGTAGACGTTCGTTAGTCTCGTATTGCCCGAGCCGGGAGGAAGGATTATCTTTCTCGGTGGCTAGAACTTGCCCAAAGCGATTCTTGAAGCATGGGTATACGATTAGTCAATTGCGTGAATGTGATATAGGCCATCATTTTGGCCCGGTTGAGCCTTTGTGCCAACTCCTATCGCTTTATCCTCGTTAGCCCAGTTGTGCCTACCCTTTCTTTGATTCAGCCCCACTATTGTCTCACCAAAGCCTAAATGCCAAACCTAGTCGCACTCCCAAATCTGAGCTTTAGCTGTTTAATATTTTCATGAGTTGGGTTGTTGA
This sequence comes from Dactylorhiza incarnata, assembly GCA_033032865.1. NCBI lineage: Eukaryota > Viridiplantae > Streptophyta > Magnoliopsida > Asparagales > Orchidaceae > Dactylorhiza > Dactylorhiza incarnata. The sequence goes on from JAWHQI010001066.1 coordinate 35,976, forward strand.
TTTGGTGATATGTTTGTGATGATTTGGATGTGTTATTGTTTAGTTGCTGAAAATGATAAGAAAAAAAAGAAGAAAATGAGAGAAAGAAAAGAAGTGAAAAGAAAAGAAAAAGATTTGAGCTTTAATGAAAAAATCTGTGTAAAAATTTATGTTTGGGAGTAGTCGGTGCACACACCCATGTTGTTAATTCCAAGTCTGGGGGTGTGATGTACCCGTGTGTTTGTGTGGCGAATAAGGAGAATTTCTGCACTAGCTCATTTGGGTTTAATATTTGAGCCATCGTCTTTATCATTGCATACCTCACCTAAACCCAAGCCCCATTTAAAACCTAAAGTCCTATTGATTCACGCATTTGAGTCAAACCAGTGTCGTGGAGAGAGTGCGAACGGGCAAGCTTATGTTCATCGACATTGATGGATTTCAATGGAGTTGTCCCGAGCCCCGATCTTTGGCAATGCTCGCCTCAGCGTTCAGTTTACTTTCTTCCTATGTACGACCTTATGATTCACCGTGATTCGCCTTTTGAGTAAACGTAATATATAAATACGCTCTTAGAAAATTATAAACCAATATGAATAATTAGAAATTTTGTCTACTATATTTCTACGCACATGAGCATGCGACTTCGCATGGTACTCCGCTTGATAATTTCTTCGCCAGCTTATGTTTTTACTGTCCGCGAGAGATGGTTTGCTCGGGACGCGCAAACAGGTAAGTCTGGGGGTGTGATGAGTCCCATTTATATACACATTTATGGACTCATCTGGGCCGGTATTTGAGTCAATGCACTACATTTTAGATCCATAATCACTCATATTTGTTCTCTACCTGTTATTCCAAGCTAAGTGCACTTTTAGGCCCGTTTCGATGTATTTTCTTGTTTATCTTACTCATGCTTTATATTGCAATTCAATTTCTATATTTGAGAATGTGTGGAATGCCCATTTACGTGGCCTGACGATCTTTAATGTTGATACGGGGGTTGTGCGAGTGTTCCGGGGCGCAAAAACTGCACAGGAACACTGCGCACGACCACTGGACATAGTGCGCACGACCACTGGTAGTGCACTAGTGATCGTGCATTAATTCCCACCTAAAAAGTGGCCTGACTGGCTTAACGCACGACCACTGGACATAGTGCGCACGACCACTGGTCGTGCGCCACTGATCGTGCGCATTGAAAACCTGCACCTGTCTATAAATAGCTGCTCCGCGAAAACAGCCGTAACCTCTTCGTTTCTAGGTCTTTTTGAGCGCCGTTTTTTTGCGTTTTTTTCGTTCTAAGCCTCCTCTATTCATCTAGGGACTTCAAGGAAGAAATTGGATCTTACTTTCATCATCAAGGAAGGTTTAAAGAGCATTTGGACATCACCGGGTCGTGACACGAAGAAGACGGGCCATTGGGAGGAAGTGACAGCCCTCCTTTACCCCGGACGCAGTTGAGGACCGAGCTTGGACGCGGATTGACAACCCAGCGATTCCAACCGTGAATCCCAGCAAGGCTTCGGAGTCGGTCGAATCTCTTACTCTTTATTCTTTTGAAATGATGTTTGTATGCTAAACTCTCTATTTTGTGGATGAAGAACATGATAAATCCAGATCTATAACTTTTATTTCATGTTTATGAAATTCCTTTTTATTTATCCATGTGTATGAGGTGCGCTATTATCATTCATCTTCCATCCTCCATTACCCTCCATTCCATTCCGCTTTACTACTCTCCCACTACGTGAGCCTACTCTTCCATTCGCCAAGCTAAGCGGTGCTAACGGCCCGTGTAATCCACCTCACTTCCGCCGGTGCGAACCACCTCATCCGCTTGCCTACTCGTCCACCCGCCCTAGCGAAGTAGTGTGTTCAAGTCCTACATAGTTTCCATCCCGCCAAGCGAAGCAGTGCGCTCAAGGCCTGCATATTAGGGCATTTATTTTTCTGCATTAGAAATAGAAACCAATTCAACCACCCATCATAACCCCGACGTTATGGACTTCAATCTCAAGTCCTTCCTCGAACATTAACTCCACCTTACTGTGTTCCTTTGAGATCGATACTCGGTGATTTACTCCTCGTTTTATATTAATTGAACGATCGGTACACTGCCGTTTCGTGCCGCAGTCGAGCTACCGCCTATAGCGGTATGCGAGATTTGCGCCATCAAGTTTTTGGCGCCGTTGCCGGGGAACACAGTCGTGTGAGTTTTCTGGAGAGGGAGAATCTGAGAGAGAAGCCCTTCCATTTGTTTATCGCATCTTTTATTTTATTTCTGTTCTCTTTATTCCATTTTCTTGTTTTATAGTAGGTTGCTTTAGTAAATTTTTGTTAGGTGTAGTATTTTGCACAATAGTGTTCTTCTTTTTGAATCGTTTTTATCTTCACACTATTTGGGCACATCTCAATTTCCGTTGTCGTTGGTGTGGAGCTACCTCCCACTCTAGTGATGAATGCCCTACGGAGAATAGTAGGCATAATTCTTATAGCCCAGCATATGGAGCACCGACTTCGTCTGGTACTCCATATGGTGCGCGTAAGTCTTATGGCTACTCTGCTAAGCCTTTACCGTCGTACTTCTTTTTGGCTCTAGCTCCCGCTGTGCCAAAGAAGCCCGCAAGGCAGTGCCGGTTTTGTCGGAGCACTGATCATGTCTTGAAGGACTGTGCCGAGTATCTTCGCCAATTGGATGAGGATGACGAGCCGGATATCCGGATCGTCCCAACTCCTAACTCTGGCGGCACACCTTCAACATCCGGTTATGTGTCTTTGTCACCTTCACATATTGAAGGGAATGGCATGGATACGGTCACCGGATATGCGGCTGATCTATGCACCAACATTGCTGAGCCTACTCTCCATGTGCATCAACCACCCCTAGTGGATTCGATTCTTTGTGAGGAATCAGTGCTTGACATTTATCCAACCACTATTCCTCCCCCTGTTGTGCATACTACTTTCGTCTCTCACGACATTGTTGAGGATGTGTCGCGGGATGAGGCTGGCAATTTATGTGTTATGCCTGCTCCTATGGAGGAGGACAACCTTCTAGGTGAAGAGGAGCTTTCCTCAACACCGGTGGAGGAAGTCCAAATCTTGGGCTTGGCCACTGTCGAACCCGCTGAACCTTACGGCATTGATGACAATGCCAACATTATTTTACTTACCCATCCTGTTGGGAGTGAGACCGGGACCACTCCCCCAATTTTTGATTATTTAAGTCATTCTTCTCTTTTATTTCCTAACCCCCCTTCTTCATCTGAGCCTGTGCAGGTTGAATCTTCGCAGGTACATCAGGAGGACTTGGAGCATTATGCTCAAGTCAATGATGAGTGTATCTTCATATGTGAGGAGGTTGACCCCTCCTCCATAGAGGAAGCCTCATTCATTTCCTTCTCCTCCTGCTGCACCCCTGGAGATGATACCTTGCTGGGCAAGGATTGTTTTGGTGAGATGAATGAGGACCAGGTCTCCTCCTCTTCTTACTTTCTGTTTCCTCTACCTGCGTTATGTAGGTATTATTATTTGGGTAGAGGAGTAACTGTTCTGTCGCCGTATCGGTACCCGCTACCGACACGTGTATTAGAACAGTTACCTGTCCATTTCCTTTTTCATAGGCCCATTAGCTAGAACCTTCATGTTTTTGAATAAGTCGTGCTGGGATGACAATAACCCCAGTAGTTATCTTACTTTTCATGCATTTTATTTTAGTCCATCCTGTTTAGTTAGCTGTAGTTTATTGTAGTTTATCTTTTTCTGTTTCTTTTGTTTTGCGGAGCTGACCCCTGCAGGTACTTCTTCTGGATGGCGTATGCTGCAGCTTAGTCTTGGTTTAAACGCCAATCTTCTGGTATGCTCACTTGCTGAGCATTGGGTACTCTCTTCCCCTAGCCCTATTTTGATTTTCCTGTCATATATTATGCGGATTGTTTAGTTTAAGTCTGGGGGAGAGTAGTTTTGTTTACCCACTCGCATGCACTATTGCATTGCATATTAGAAGATTTCATTTAAAATGTTTTGTTCATTTTCATTGCACACCACAGCACCCACTTGAGCGCGCTTAGCCGTTGGCACGTCGCGAGTTGAATTTGTCTTTTTTGTGTGATTTGGAAAATCATTGTGCTGGCTTAGGATTATGAGGTCGAGTAAAATGTTGACTCTTGTAGTGCTCCAAGTCGAGTGCTCATGTCTTGTAGGAATTCGTGTAGATTCAATTTCTTCTTATGCTTTTAGATTATATTTTTCTATTAGCGTAGATATTGTTTACTTTACTCAAAAAGTGGTGAATCCAGTGTGAATCAAACGGTAGCATAGGAATGTGTGTAGACGTTCGTTAGTCTCGTATTGCCCGAGCCGGGAGGAAGGATTATCTTTCTCGGTGGCTAGAACTTGCCCAAAGCGATTCTTGAAGCATGGGTATACGGTTAGTCAATTGCGTGAATGTGATATAGTCCATCATTTTGGCCCAGTTGAGCCTTTGTGCCCACTCCTATCGCTTTATCCTCGTTAGCCCAGTTGTGCCTACCCTTTCTTTGATTCAGCACCACTATTGTCTCACCAAAGCCTAAATGCCAAACCTAGTCGCACTCCCAAATCTGAGTTTTACCTGTTTAATATTTTCATGAGTTGGGTTGTTGATTTGGTGATATGTTTGTGAAGATTTGGATGTGTTATTGTTTAGTTGCTGAAAATGATAAGAAAAAAAAAAGAAGAAAATGAGAGAAAGAAAAGAAGTGAAAAGAAAAGAAAAAGATTTGAGCTTTAATGAAAAAATCTATGTAAAAATTTATGTTTGGGAGTAGGCGGTGCACACACCCATGTTGTTAAGTCCAAGTCTGGGGGTGTGATGTACCCGTGTGTTTGTGTGGCGAATAAGGAGAATTTCTGCACTAGCTCATTTGGGTTTAATATTTGAGCCATCGTCTTTATCATTGCATACCTCACCTAAACCCAAGCCCCATTTAAAACCTAATGTCCTATTGATTCACGCATTTGAGTCAAACCAGTGCCGTGGAGAGAGTGTGAACGGGCAAGCTTATGGTCACCGACATTGATGGATTTCAATGGAGTTGTCCCGAGCCCCGATCTTTGGCAATGCTCGCCTCAACGTTCAGTTTACTTTCTTCCTATGTACGACCTTATGATTCACCGTGATTCGCCTTTTGAGTAAACGTAATATATAAATACGCTCCTAGAAAATTATAAACCAATATGTATAATTAGAAATTTTGTCTACTGTATTTCTACGCACATGAGCATGCGACTTCGCATGGTACTCCGCTTGATAATTTCTTCGCCAGCTTATGTTTTTACTGTCCGCGAGAGATGGTTTGCTCGGGACGCGCAAACAGGTAAGTCTGGGGGTGTGATGAGTCCCATTTATATACACATTTATGGACTCATCTGGGCCGGTATTTGAGTCAATGCACTACATTTTAGATCCATAATCACTCATATTTGTTCTCTACCTGTTATTCCAAGCTAAGTGCACTTTTAGGCCCGTTTCGATGTATTTTCTTGTTTATCTTACTCATGCTTTATGTTGCAATTCAATTTCTATATTTGAGAATGTGTGGAATGCCCATTTACGTGGCCTGACGATCTTTAATGTTGATACGGGGGTTGTGCGAGTGTTCCAGGGCGCAAAAACTGCACAGGAACACTGCGCACGACCACTGGACATAGTGCGCACGACCACTGGTCGTGCACTAGTGATCGTGCATTAATTCCCACCTAAAAAGTGGCCTGACTGGCTTAACGCACGACCACTGGACATAGTGCGCACGACCACTGGTCGTGCGCCACTGATCGTGCGCATTGAAAACCTGCACCTGTCTATAAATAGCTGCTCCGCGAAAACAGCCGTAACTTCTTCGTTTCTAGGTCTTTTTGAGCGCCATTAGTTGCGTTTTTTCGTTCTAAGCCTCCTCTATTCATCTAGGGTCTTCAAGGAAGAGATTGGATCTTACTTTCATCATCAAGGAAGGTTTAAAGAGCATTTGGACATCACCGGGTCGTGACACGAAGAAGACGGGCCATTGGGAGGAAGTGACAGCCCTCCTTTACCCCGGACGCAGTTGAGGACCGAGCTTGGACGCGGATTGACAAACCAGCGATTCCAACCGTGAATCCCAGCAAGGCTTCGGAGTCGGTCGAATCTCTTACTCTTTATTCTTTTGAAATGATGTTTGTATGCTAAACTCTCTATTTTGTGGATGAAGAACATGATAAATCCAGATCTATAACTTTTATTTCATGTTTATGTAATTCCTTTTTATTTATCCATGTGTATGAGGTGCGCTATTATCATTCATCTTCCATCCGCCATTACCCTCCATTCCATTCCGCTTTACTACTCTCCCACTACGTGAGCCTACTCTTCCATTCGCCAAGCTAAGCGTTGCTAACGGCCCGTGTAATCCACCTCACTTCCGCCGGTGCGAACCACCTCATCCGCTTGCCTACTCGTCCACCCGCCCTAGCGAAGTAGTGCGTTCAAGGCCTACATAGTTTCCATCCCGCCAAGCGAAGCAGTGCGCTCAAGGCCTGCATATTAGGGCATTTATTTTTCTGCATTAGAAATAGAAACCAATTCAACCACCCATCATAACCCCGACGTTATGGACTTCAATCTCAAGTCCTTCCTCAAACATTAACTCCACCTTACTGTGTTCCTTTGAGATCGATACTCGGGGATTTACTCCTCGTTTTATATTACTTGAAAGATCGGTACACTGCCGTTTCGTGCCGCAGTCGAGCTACCGCCTATAGCGGTGTGCGAGATTTGCGCCATCAGGGGCCAGCCCCCTGGCCCGCCCCAGCTCTGAGGTAGGAAGCGGTCTGCGTTTAGCGTCTTAGAACAGCGGGACTTGGATATCCGCAGCCACTTCCGGGGGTATGTTGGTATTTTCAGGGGACCGGTTTTTGGTTATTCGCAGCCCAACTTCCAAAATTCTATAAATAGGACCAATGGGCACCATTTGGAGGGCAAACTTATTCTAGGCTAGCTCTCTCTCTCTCCCTCCCTCCCCATGTCTCTCTATGGGGGTGAGGAGAGCCTCAAGTGGTGCCCAAGCTTAGTAGTGGCTTGGGAGGGTAAGTTCCTAAGGGGCTTCCGGGTAAGTGGCGGGACCTCCCCACTAAGCCCTTGGTCCAGTCCATAGTTCCTCAACCTTCAACCTAGAGCTCTCCCTTGGGAGGAGTAAGGGTTGGTCGCCCCTCATCTAGGTGAGGGCTCCAAACTCCACAGAGACCGAGAAATCGGTTTCAACAGAGCTCTCTCTCTCTCTCTCTCTCTCTCTCTCTCTCTCTCTCCCTCCCTCCCCAAGTTTCTCTAGGGGGTGAGGAGAGCCTCCAGTGGTGCCCAAGCTTAGTAGTGGCTTGGGAGGGGAAGTTTCTAAGGGGCTTCCGAGTATGTGGCGGGACCTCCCCACTAAGCCCTTGGTCCAGTCTATAGTTCCTCAATCTTCAACCTAGAGCTCTCCCTTGGGAGGAGTAAGGGTTGGTCGCCCCTCATCTCAGTGAGGGCTCCGAACTCCACAGAGACCGAGAAATCGGTTTCAACATTATGGTGCGGTGAGCGTGGAGTGTGACCGATTCAAGAAACTCTCAAGATGAGCTCCATGGACGGAGGTGGAGGAAGATCCGACCCAGGTCACTCGCAACCCCCGGTGGCTGGAGTGACGTTGGAGATGTTCGAAAATCTCAAGCGGAAGGTCATGCAGAACTTGCAGGTAGCTTTCACCATGATAAGCGAAGGCAGGATAGAAAGTGGTCCGGAGGCCTCACCTCAGCAGACGGGCGAGATCATCCTCGGCCAGGCATCCGGGTAAGAGGTGCCGGAAGGGGGCGAGTGGGGAGGTCCTCGACCCCCATTCGCCGAGACCCAAGTGGGCGAGTGGAGAGGTCCTCGACCCCCAGTCGCCGAGACCCAAGTGGGCGAGTGGGGAGGTCCTCGACCCCCACTCGCCGAGACCCAAGGGGGTGAGTGGGGAGGTCCTCGACCCCCACTCGCCGAGACCCAAGCGGGCGAGTGGGGAGGTCCTCGACCCCCACTTGCCGAGACCCAAGCGGGCGAGTGGGGAGGTCCTCGACCCCCACTCGCCGAGCCCCAAGGGGGAGAGTGGGGAGGTGTCAAACCCCATCTCGCCCAGCTCCAAAGGGGGGCGAGCATAGGAAGTCCTTTGTGTGAGTTGATCCTCTCGGCCCCGGTTCCAGAGGGGTTCGGGAGGTTGGAGATGTCTCACTACTCTGGCAAGGATAACCCCGTCCTGCACCTGCAGTGGTTTGAGGACATGGTATCCATCAGGCCCGTGACATACTCTTTCAAGTGTCGACTCTTCGCGACAACTTTGAAGGAGAAGGCTAGAGATTGGTTCCACCAGCTCCCTGCGGGATCCATCTATGCCTTCGAAGACTTACGTAGAGTCTTCCTGCTACGCTCCTCGACTTCAAGGAAGAGGAAGAAAGATGTCGAAGCACTTTTCAAGATCAAGAAAGAGCTGGGGGAGTCGCTGACTCACTATCTGGAGCGGTTCAGGGAGGAGGTTCTCCTCGTCCAAGAAGTGCCCGGGTACACCCTCAAGCTTGCCTTCACATTGGGGCTGCGGGAGGGCTTCTTCAAGATGGACCTCAAGAGCAGAGCTCCTTTGTCCTTTGAGGAGTTGATGGAAAGGGTGGCAGAAGAAGTTGAGAGTGAGGAGGCCAACCCAGAGTTAGCGAGAAGGTTGGCCAAGCTGAGTGAGTCGGAGGCAAGGCAGCAGGGGGGAAGGGTAGGGGCCCCCAAGAGGAAGTTCGACCAAGAGGAAGACAACTTCCAGGAAGAAGAGTCCGACCCCCCAGGGTGGAGGCAGGGACCGAAGGCACCCTCTCCACCACCTCAGCAAACCATGACAATCGGTTGTGGGAGAAGGAGGAGAGCCAGGAAGGCAGGAAGAAGAGGAAAAAGAAGGGGTATGGTTGAGTTACCTTACTGTGACTTCCACGATGAGGAGGGTCACGCGACGTCCGCCTACCCTGAATTCTTGGAACTAAGGGAGGCGAGGGGTCCGAGGAAGCAGCAACAACAACCAGAAGAGGTCGAGGAAGACCAGACTTGGGAGTAGGAGACCAAGTTTTAGTTTTCTTGCTTATCTTTTTCTTTGAGCCCATGTAGTATGATGGTCTACGTTCAGACTTAGTTTTTCTTACAAATAATATGACAATCAAAGTTATGAAAGTTTTTCAGGTACTTAACCCCGGTGCTGGCCCGCTGACCAGGCTCCCATCAAGCTGGCAGGGCCGGGAACCGCTCGGTGGCCAAATGTTCCAAAGGTACCTAGCCCCGATGCTGGCCCGCTGACCAGGCTCCCATCATGCTGGCAGGGCCGGGAACCGCTCGGTGGCCGAATGTTTCAAAGGTACCTAGCTCTGATGCTGGCCCGCTGACCAGGCTCCCATCAAGCTGGCAGGGCCAGGAACCGCTCGGTGGCTGAATGTTTCAAAGGTACCTAGCCCCGATGCTGGCACGCTGACCAGGCTCCCATCAAGCTTGCAGGTCCGGGAACCACTCAATGGCCAAGTGTTTCAAATGTACTTAACCCCGATGATGGCCTGCTGACCAGGCTCCCATCAAGCTGGCAGGGCCGGGAACCGCTCGGTGGCCGAATGTTTCAAAGGTACCTAGCCCCGATGCTGGACCGCTGACCAGGCTCCCATCAAGCTGGCAGGGCCGGGAACCGCTCGGTGGCTGAATGTTTCAAAGGCACCTAGCCCCAAAGATGGCCCGCTGACCTGGCTCCCATCAAGCTGGCAGGGCCGGGAACCGCTCTGTGGCCGAATGTTTCAAAGGTACCTAGCCCCGATGCTGGCCCGCTGACCAGGCTCCCATCAAGCTGGCAGGGCCGGGAACCGCTCGGTGGACAAGTGATTCAAAGGTACTTAACCCCGATGCTGGCCCGCTGACCAGGCTCCCATCAAGCTGGCAGGGTTGGGAACCGCTCGGTGGCCGAATGTTTCAAAGGTACCTAGCCCCGATGCTGGCCCGCTGACCAGGCTCCCATCAAGCTGGCAGGGCCGGGAACCGCTCGGTGGACGAATATTTCAATGGTACCTAACCCCGATGCTGGCCCGCTGACCAGGCTCCCATCAAGCTGGGAGGGCCAGGAACCGCTCGGTGGCCAAATGTTTCAAAGGTACTTAACCCCGATGCTGGCCTGCTGACCATGCTCCCATCAAGCTGGCAGGGCCGGGAACCGCTCAGTGGCCGAATGTTTCAAAGGTACTTAGCCCCGATGCTGGCCCGCTGACCAGGCTCCCACCTAGCTGGCAGGGCCGGGAACCGTCCGGTGGCTGGAAGATCTCTATGTATTTTTCCCCCGAGGTGGTCTCGCTAGCCGGGCTCTCACTAGCCGGCAGGGTCGGAAGACCTCTCGGGGAGGCTATGTATTTTCTCCCGAGGTGGTCTCGCTAGCCGGGATCTCACTAGCCGGCAGGGTCGGAAGACCTCTCGGGGAGGCTATGTATTTTTCCCCCGAGGTGGTCTCGCTAGCCGGGCTCTCACTAGCCGGGCTCTCACTAGCCGGCAGGGTCGGAAGACCTCTCGGGGAGGCTATGTATTTTTCACCGAGGTGGTCTCGCTAGTCGGGCTCTCACTAGCCGGCAGGGTTAGAAGACCTCTCGGGGAGGCTATGTATTTTTCCCCGAGGTGGTCTCGTTAGCCAGGCTCTTATTAGTCGGCAGGGTACGAAGACCTCTCGGGGAGGCTATGTATTTTTACCCAAGGTGGTCTCGCTAGCCGGGCTCTCACTAGCCGACGGGGTTGGAAGACCTCTCGTGAGGCTATGTATTTTTCCCCTGAGGTGGTCTCGCTAGCCGTGCTCTCACTAGCCGGCAGGGTCGGAAGACCTCTCGGGGAGGCTATATATTTTTCCCCCGAGGTGGTCTCGCTAGCCGGGATCTCACTAGCCGGCAGGGTCGAAAGACTTCTCAGGGAGGGTATGTAATTTTCCCCGAGGTGGTCTCGCTAATCGGGCTCTCACTAGCCGGCAGGGTTGGAAGATCTCTCGGGGAGGCTATGTATTTTCCCCGAGGTGGTCTCGCTTGCCGGGCTCTCACTAGCCGGCGGGGTTGGAAGACCTCTCGTGAGGTTATGTATTTTTCCCTGAGGTGGTCTCGCTAGCCGGGCTCTCACTAGTCGACGGGGTTGGAAGACCTCTCGTGAGGCTATATATTTTTTCTGAGGTAGCACCATTAGCCAGATTCCCAACGACACTCGTCGAATGTGCAGGGTTGGACATTTCTTTCCGAGTGTGTACCTCGCTCGAAAAGAGCGGGGATTGTGTACAACCCTGAATTCGCCGAGTGTTTTTCCAAGACCCAGGAGTCTTTTAGAAAGTTGTGTGGTAACATAGTCCATGACAGGAAGAGTAGGGGCAGAGGGGGGCAAGCAGGGAGGAGGGTCGGCCCCCTGGCTTGCCCCAGACCCTTGGGGGGCGAGCCGGGAGGGGGCCCAACCCCCTGGCTCGCCCCAGATCATTAGGGGCAAGCCGGGAGGGGGCCCAGCCCCCTGGCTCGCCCCAGACCATTAGGGGGCGAGCCGGGAGGGGGCTCAGCCCCCTGGCTCGCCCCAGACCCTAAGGGGGCGAGCCGGGAGGGGGCCCAGCACCGTGGCTCGCCCCAGACCCTTAGGGGGCGAGCCGGGAGGGGGCGCAGCCCCCTGTCTCTCCCCAGAGCCCTTAGGGGGCAAGCCGGGAGGGGGCCCAGCCACCTGGCTCGCCCAGAGCCCTTAGGGGGCGAGCTGGGAGGGGTCCCAGCTCCCTGGATCGCCCCAGACCCTTAGGTGGCTAGCCGGGAGGGGGCCCATCCCCTGGCTCTCCCCAGAGCCCTTAGGGGGCGAGCAGGGAGGGGTGCCAGCCCCCTGGCTTGCCCAGACCCTTGGGGGGCGAGCTGGGAGGGGGGCCAGCCCCCTGGCTCCCCCAGACCCTTGAGGGGCGAGCCGGGAGGGGGGCCAGCCCCCTGGCTCGCACCATACCCTTGAGGGGCGAGCCGGGAGGTGTGCCAGCCCCCTGGCTCGCCCCAGACCCTTGGGGGGTGAGCCGGGAGGGGGGCAGCCCCTGGCTCGCCCAAGACCCTTGAGGGGCGAGCCGAGAGGTGGCCCAGCCCCCTGGCTCGCCCCAGACCATTAGGGGGCGAGCTGGGAGGGGGCCCATCCCCTGGCGAGCCGGTAGGGGTGCCAGCCCCCTGGCTCGCCCCAAATCCTTGTGGGGCAAGCCGGTAGGGGGGCCAGCCCTCTAGCTCACCCCAAACCCTTGAGGGGCGAGCCAGGAGGGGGACCAGCCCCCTGGCTCGCCCCAGATTATTAGAGGGCGAGCCGGGAGGGGGCCCAGCCCCCTAGCTCACCCCAGACCCTTAGGGGGCGAGCCGGGAGGGGGCCCAGCCCCCTTGCTCGCGCCAGACCCTTAGGGGGTGAGCTGGGAGTGGGACCAGCCCCTGGCTCGCCCCAGACCCTTAAGGGGCGAGCCCGGAGAGGGCTAGGCCCCTGGCTCGCGCCAGAGCCCTTAGGGGGCTAGCCGGAAGGGGGCTTGGCCCCTGGCTCGCCCCAGAGCCCTTAGGGGGCGAGCCGGGAGGGGGCTAGGCCCCTGGCTCGCCCCAGAGCCCTTAGGGGGCGATTCGGGAGAGGGCCAGGCTCCTGGCTCGCCCAGAGCCCTTAGGGGGCGAGCCGGGAGAGGGCTAGGCCCCTGGCTCGTCCCAAAGCCCTTAGGGGACGAGCCGGGAGGGGGCTAGGCCCCTGGCTTGCCCCAGAGCCCTTAGAGGGCGAGCCGGGAGGGGGCTAGACCCCTGGCTCGCCCCAGAGCCCTTAGGGGGCGAGCCAGGAGAGGGCCAGGCCCCTAGATCGCCCCAAAGCCCTTAGGGGGCGAGCCGGGAGGGCGCTAGGCCCCTGGCTCTCCCCAGAGCCCTTAGGGGGCGAGCCGGGAGAGGGCTAGGCCCCTGGCTTGCCCTTGAGCTATTAGGGGGCGAGCTGGGAGGGGGCTAGGCCTCTGGCTCTCCCCAGAGCCCTTAGGGGGCGAGCCGGGAGGGGACTAGTCCCCTGGCTCGCCCAGAGCCCTAAGGGGGCGAGCCGGGAGAGGGCCAGGCCCCTGGCTTGCCCCAGAGCCCTTAGGGGCAAGCCGGGAGGGGGCTAGGCCCCTGGCTCTCCCCAGAGCCCTTAGGGGGCGAGCAGGGAGGGGGGGGCAAGCCCCCTGGCTCGCCCCAGAGCCCTTAGGGTGCGAGCAGGGAGGGGGGCCAGCCCCCTGGCCCGCCCCAGCTCCGAGGTAGGAGGCGGTCTACTTTTAGAGTCTTAGAACAGCGGGACTTGGCCATCCGCAGCCACTTCCGGGGGTATGTTGGTATTTTCAGGGACCGGTTTGTGATTATTCGCAGCCCAACTTCAAAAATCCTATAAATAGGACCAAGAGGCACCATTTGGAGGGCAAGCTTATTCTAGGATAGCTCCCTCTCTCTCTCTCTCTCTCCCTCCCTCCCTCCCCAAGTCTCTCTAGGGGGATGAGGAGAGCCTCCAGTGGTGCCTAAGCTTAGTAGTGGCTTGGGAGGGGAAGTTCCTAAGGGGCTTCCGGGTATGTGGCGGGACCTCCCAACTAAGCCCTTAGTCCAGTCCATATTTCCTCAACCTTCAACCTAGAGCTCTCCCTTGGGAGGAGTAAGGGTTGGTCGCCCCTCATCTCGGTGAGGGCTCCGAACTCCACAGAGACCGAGAAATCGGTTTCAACAGCCCCCGCAACGGGAAGTGGACTTCCAAATTGAGCTTACTCTTGGAGCCCAACCAGTATCCCGAGCACCATACCGAATGGCCCCGAGGGAACTAGCCGAGCTCAAGATTCAACTACAAGAGTTAGTGGACGTAGGTTTCGTTCGCCCGAGTACCTCGACCTGGGGAGCCAAGTGCCATTCGTTAAAAAGAAAGATGGATCACTACGTCTCTGTATTGACTATAGGGAACTGAATAAGCTCACTCTTCGGAATAGCTATCCCCTGCCTTGAATAGAAGAATTGTTTGATCAACTACAAGGCGCGTCCGTCTTTTCAAAGATGGATTTAAGATCCAGCTATTATCATCTTAGAGTACGAGAAGAAGACATTTCCAAGACCGCTTTCAGCTCCCGCTATGGACTTTACGAATTCATGGTAATGCCGTTTGGATTGACCAATGCCCCGTCTGCCTTCATGGCTTTAATAAATATGGTGTTTAAACCCTTCCTAGATCACTTTGTGATAGTTTTTATAGATGACATACTCATCTACTCGAAGAACAAAACTGATCACACCAGGCATCTCCAAATGGTTCTGCTCAAGCTAAGGGAGCACTCACTCTTCACGAAGTTCAGTAAATGTGAGTTCTGGATGGAAGAAGTCGGCTTTCTTGGACACACAGTTAACAAAAACGGGGTAGCGGTGGAACAAGCCAAGGTACAAGCAGTACGAGACTGGCCTCCACTTAAATCAGCAGCAGACATCCGGAGTTTCCTTGGCCTCACCGCCTACTACCGTAAGTTTGTAGAAGGATTCTCTAAGATTGCGTTACCACTTACCTCCCTCACCAAAAAGGACGTGACGTTCCAGTGGTCTCCCGAATGCGAAGCAGCATTCATAGAGCTGAAGAACCGACTGATATCGGCCCCAATTCTGACACTCCCCTCAGGTACTGAGGGCTTCCAGATCTACGCCGATGCCTCATTAAAGGGATTTGGAGCCGTGCTAATGCAACATGGTAAGGTTATCGCCTACGCCTCACGTCAGCTAAAGCCTCACGAACTAAACTACGCCACCCATGACCTAGAACTGGGTGCGGTAGTTTTCGCATTAAAAGTTTGGAGACAGTACCTCTACGGAGTGCGGTGCGAGATCTTCTCCGATCATAAAAGCCTCAAATACGTCTTCACCCAGAAAGAGCTAAATCTCTGACAGCGCCGATGGTTGGAGTTTCTGTGCGATTACGACTTTGCCCTTCAGTACCACCCCGGCAAAGCCAATAAGGTTGCAGATGCCCTAAGCCGGCAACCTCCAAGGACCAGGAGTTGGCAAAGGAGCCAACCATCCAGCGCTATCTGGAAAAGATCAAGGGGGTTATCAGACAGTTCCACACTTTCTCGGTCCAACACGTGCCAAGGGAGGAAAGCATCCTGACTGACCTCCTGGCTACGTTTGGACCCCGGGTAGGGGGGCGGTGTCGGAACTCTTCTGACCATCCATCGAGGAAGGGGAACTGATGGAGATAGATCAACAAGCATCATGGATGGATCCCATCATTATATTCCTGACATCAGGAAAGTTCACCAAAAGGGATGTGGACAAGCAACTGCTCAGATACAAATCAGCATATTACTCCCTACATGCAGGTGCACTATAATGGAAGACCCTCTCGAGGATCCTAGCCCATTGCAAGTCAGAAGAGGAGATCCCAAGGGTCCTGGAGGAAATCCACTCGGGGGACAGTGGAAGCCACTCAGGGAGCAGGACCTTGGAAGGAAGGGTGTTAAGGCAAGGCTACTTTTGGCCCAGCCTTAGCCAAGAAGCTGCAGAGTTCACCAAGAAATGCTCCAAGTGCCAACTATATGCTCCCATCCAGCTCCTTCCATCCCAAAGGCTCCGGACCATCACAGCTCCGTGGACTTTCGCAATATGGGGATTGGACTTGGTAGGTCCCTTCCCCCATGCGAGCGGCCAGAGAAAATTCATGTTAGTAATGATCGATTACTTCTCTAAATGATAGAGGTGAAAGCGCTAGCTAAGGTAACCTGGGGGATGTTGGTTGATGGAGCGTCAGGGAAGCATTCCTTTGGGGGGGGAGTCATCCTGGTAAGCCCCAAGGGACAAGGATCGAGCAGGCCATCAACATCCACATCCCGATCACCAACAACCAGGTAGAGTATCAGGCGGTAATAGCAGGCCAGCGACTGTAGCTGGATTTGGGTGTGCAAGATGTGGAGGTCTCGACGGACTCCATGGTGGTGGCATGTCATATCAGGGGGGAGTTTGAGGCAAAGTGGCCAACCCTCCAACGCTATCTGTAGAAGGTCAAGGGGGTCATCAGACAGTTCTGCGCTTTCTCGATCCAACACGTGCCAAGGGAGGAAGGCATCCCGGCTGACCTCCTGGCCAAGTTTGGTCCCCAAGAAGGGGGGACAGTGTTGGAACTCTTTCGACCATCCATCGATTAAGGGGAACTAATGGAGATAGATCAACGAGCCTCATGGAAGGATCCCATCATCACCATCCTAACATCGGGGAAGTTCCCCAAAGGAGATGTGGACAAGCGACAGCTTAGGTACAAATCAGCATATACTCCTTACATGCAGGTGCACTATACCGAAAGACCCTCTCGGGGCTCCTAGCTCGCTGCGTGTCAGAAGAGGAGATCCTAAGGGTCCTGGAGGAAATCCACTTGGGGGAGTGTGGAAGCCACTCGGGGAGCAGGACCTTGGAAGGAATGGTGTTGAGGTAAGGCTGCTTCAGGCCCACCCTCAGCAAAGATGCTGCAAAGTTGGCCAAGAAATTGTCCAAGTGCCAGCTACATGCTCCCCTCCAGCTCCTTCCAGCCCAAAGGCTCCGGACCATCACAGCTCCATGGCCTTTCGCAATATGGGGATTGGACATGGTAGGTCCCTTCCCCCAGGCGAGCGGCCAGAGAAAATTCCTGTTAGTAATGATCAATTACTTCTCCAAATGGCTGGAGGTGAAAGTGCTAGCTAGGGTAACTTCACGGGTAGTCTGAAATTTTTTATGGGTGGAGATAATCTGTCGGCATGGGCTCCCACTAACCATCATCATAGATAATGGGCTGCAGTTTGCCAGCGACGAGTTCGTCAGCTCTACACCTAGCTAGGCATAAATCTTTGGTTCGCGTTGGTTCACTAACAAAGGAGCAATAGGCAAGTGGAGGTGGCGAACAAGATAATCGTGAATTTGCTGAAAAAGAAGGTCGATTACCTAAGGGGCAACTAGGTACAATAGCTACCTTTGGTCCTCTGGGCATTTAGTACCACCCCGAACACAGCCACAGGGGAGACTCCGCTCAAGCTCTCTCACGGGTTCGAGGTCATCCTCCCAATAGAGGTCAAGGTAAAGACACCCAGGGTGATCTCCGCGGGCGAAGGAGATGAAGAATGCCTAGTGGAAAATGAAGGGGAGCAAAAGCTATATTTGGACCTAGTGGAAGAGCTCCGGGACCTAGCTACCCTCCGGCAGGAAGAGGTCAAATGGCGGATGGCTCGGTACTTCGACAAACATATCCGAGTAAAGCAATTCAGGAACGGGGATTTAGTCTTGAAAAAGGTTGATGCATCAGGGAGAGGGGCCGCGGTGTGAAATCTCGACCCCAACTGGGAGGGGTCTTACATTGTAGATGAAGTGCTCAAGTCGGGAGGGTACCACGTCTAGGATGTGGAAGGGGTACCTCTCGGCCGAGCTCAGATCGGGGATGACCTAAAGCATTTCTATCCCTGAACTTTTGTGTTAACTTATTACATGATTGATTCATTAATGTGTTAATTTCAATGTCTCTTTTTCTGTTCATGGGCCCTCAAGATGTGTATGAGCTGGAGTGCCCCAGATCAATTCCTCTACCGGGCTCTCAATAGACGGTGGGTCATGTTGATCTCTGGAGAGCCTGGATAGGGAAAGTATGAGCTGGAATGCCCCAGATTGATTCTGCTGCCTGGCTTTCATTAGACAGTGGGCAGGTTGATCTCTAGAAAGACTGGCTAGGGAAAGTATGAGCTAGAATTTCCCAGATCAATTCCTCTGTCGGGATCTCATTAGATGGTGGGTCAGGTTGATCTCTGGAGAGGCTGGCTAGGGAAATTATGAGCTGGAGTGCCTCAGATCGATTCTGCTGCCGAGATCTCATTAGACGGTGGGTCAGGTTGATATCTGGAGAGTCTGGCTTGGGAAAGTATGAGCTGGAATGCCCCTTATCGATTCCGCTGTCGGGCTCTCATTATACGGTGGGTCAGGTTGATCTCTGGATAGGGTGGCAAGGGAAAGTATGAGCTGGAGTGCCCCAGATCAATTCAGCTGTCGATCTCTCAGTAGACGGTGGGTCAGGTTGATCTCTGGAGAGGCTAGCTAGGGAAAGTATGAGCTGGAGTGCCCCAGATCGATTCCACTGCTGGGATCCCATTATACGGCGGTTCTGGTTGATCTTTGGAGAGGATGGCTAGGGAAAGTATGAGTTGGAGTGCCTCAGATCAATTCCGTTGTCGGGCTTTCATTAGACGGTGGGTTAGGTTGATCTCTAGAGAGGCTGGCTTGGGAATGTATGAGCTGGAATGCTCCAGATTGATTCTACAGTCGGGCTCTCATTAGAAAGTGGGTCAGGTTGATCTCTAGAGAGGCTGGCTAGGGAAAGTATGAGTTGGAGTTCCCCAGATCGATTCCGCTGTCGGGCTCTCATTAGACGGTGGGTCAGGTTGATCTCTGGAGAGGCTGGCTATGTAAAAGTGGTACTGGGCCCAAGGCAACAAGCTCTCACAAAGACGACATGGTCAGGCTCTCACCCAGCTGGCAGGACAGCAGACTCACCCGTTGGCAGGAAGTTAAGAAAAACATGAGGGAAAATCTTAAGGGGAAAGTACGCGAGTTGTCCCAGCAGAAGAGGCACTCGCCCAGGAAGGCACTCGTTTGGCAGTAAGGTGAGTGGTCTCGGTAAAGGACGTTTTTGCTCAATAACTGCGCCCGAGGTCCCTCCTCATCCAAAAGGTCAATATAGGCTTCGCTCGGGGTAAGTTGTGCTCTCGACAAGGTTGCGCTCTCGGCGATATTATGTAGAAACCTGAGTCCTAAGTAATCGTCCAAATGTACACCCCAGTCAAGGGTGCGTGTGGTGGTGAGCGCGTGTGAGCAGACAGTTAATAAAAACACATCACTCATAGGAGCGCGAGTGATGGTGTGTTGGTATGAGCAAGCTATTAATCAGTACATGTCAACCGGCGAAAGCAAGCGAAAGTGCATGAATGTGAAATCAAATAATGAACCCAGCGTGGGCCAGTGTTTGAGAGCATAGCGAATGATATCAAGAAAAAACAGAAGAGCTCAGTTAAATAAACAAACCATTTTCTTTTCATTCTCAAAAAGGTGCTTACAGAAAGGGGGTCTCGCCCCGTACATGTTCTAGTCAAAAAGTTGAAAAGTCAAAAAGAAAGTCTTCAGGGCGGGTCGCCAGGTTTCTCGCTAGGGGAGTCGCTAACTTCGCGGGTGGAAGGGATGGCATCGTCTTCTCGCTGAATATCTGTAACATCCCGACTTTTATTGGGTCACTAGGCCCTAGTGAGCCCAATTAAAGTAGGCCCGTATAGTAGACATAACCCGATGAGGGGTATTGTACCCCGAATTGACTTCTGTCAGTTCCCTTAGACTCGTATGAACAATACGAGCGCAACGAAATTTGTTGCACTTCGATCCGAGGTCGTTTGGAGAAAACGACCATTTTGGGTGTCGTAGCGCGCCACTACCTCATTATTATGAATAGTGACCGTACAAACCCCGAATTGACTTCTGTCAGTTTCGTTAGACTCGTATGGACAATACGAGCGCAACGAAATTCATTGCACTTCGATCCGAGTTCTTTTGGAGAAAACGACCATTTTGGGTGTCGTAGCGCGCCACTACCTCATTATTATGAGTAGTGACCGTACGAACCCTGAATTGACTTATGTCCGTTCCGTTAGACTCGTATGAACAATACGAGCGCAACGGAATTCGTTGCACTTCGATCCGAGGTCTTTTGGAGAAAACAACCATTTCGGGTGTCGTAGCGCGCCACTACCTCATTTTTATGAATAGTGACCGTACGAACTCTGAATTGACTTCTGTCAGTTCCATTAGCCTCGTATGAACAATACAAGCGCAACGGAATTCATTGCACCTCAATCCAAGGTTGTTTTGAGAAAACGACCATTTTGAGTATCGTTGTGCGCCGCTACCACACTATAGTGGGATAGTGGCCAAACATACTCCGAATTGACTTCTGCCAGTTCCATTATACTCGTATGAACGATACAAGTGCAACGGAATTCGTTACGCCTCGATCCGAGGTCGTAGGGAGAGTATGCCATTTTAGGACTATGCAGACCACCTCAGTGCAACGCATGAAATGAGAAGCACACAAGCTCGGCATCGACCCCGACAAATCTTGAAGGACCCCGCCCTAAGTTGACCTCGGTAAACCCCCCCCCCCCCCCCCCCCCCCCAGCTTGAAACCTATTAAGAAGAGAAAAGAAAGGGGGGAGAGAAGCCCCTCCCCCAAGGGAGGGGGCTGCCCATGAATAGGCAGCCCCCTATTGGGGCAAGGGGGCAGGAGAGAGAAGGGGGGGGGGGGGGGAGAAAATATCTCCCCCCACCCATCCCTTCCTTTTATCCATATGGGCTAAAAGGAATGAGAGGGGAGGCCACCCCCTCCTCAATATAAGGAGGGGCTCATCCCCTCCTTGAGTGCCAACCCTCCCCCCAGCTCCTCCTCCTTCTTCCCTGCTGGCTAGCATATCCAGCCCCCTGTCGGAGCCCTGCCCAACCTCAAACCGCCGCCACCTCCTTCCCCACCATGGCCGGCCACCCCTCAACCTCTCGAGCTCCACCACCCCTACAGGTAGACGACCTTCCCCTCCTCCTTCCTACTCCCCTATGCCAGGCCGACCCCCTCCCCATCGCCGGTGCGCTGCCAGCACCACCCCGAGCCTTGTAAGGCTCGGGTGGAGGCTGGCCGTGGAAGCCAAGCCCCCAGCGCCGGTGGTGGCGCTGGGGGGGGGGGGGGGGGGAGTAGGTCCCCACTCGGGGGCCTTGGCGCCGACGAAGAGGAAGCGGCCGGGCCGCCGGAGGACGCAGCCTCGGCGGCGTCCGTGGCCTAGCCCCCCCCCCCCCCCCGCTGCTCCCGTTTCCTGTACAGGAAAAACCCAACCCCCGGCGGCGGCCGGCGGCGCCAGGCCGCCGGACCACCGTCGGAGTGGTCGCTGGCCCCCAGCGCACCAACCGGGGGTGACACCGGCAGCTCTCCCCGTGGAGGCGGCGACGCGGCGAGCATGCATGGCGCATGCAGGCCACGCCACCGTCTCCCGCCCCCTTCTTACCTCCTATCTAATGGCAGCCGGCAGCGAGCATGCATGGCGCATCGACCGGGGGAGGCGCCGGCCCCAGCCGGCCGCTGCCCGGCAGCGGCAGCGGCCGCCTTTCGTCTTATAGACGGGAGCCACACGATCTCCCCCAGGAGATCGGGCGGCTCCCATTTTTTGGATTCCCGCCTCCCGCCTCCACATGTGTGCCCCCCACAGCGGATCCGCCGCAGATCCGCTGTGGGAGTCGCGGGAGGGCGCAGGGTGCAAGACCCCTGCGCCTCTACCCTGCCTCTAACCGCACCCCATCCTCCCTTTCCCCTTCCCCATTTTTCTGAGGAAAAATGGGGCCGTTTCAGCCAAAACTTCCAAGATGAAAAATGTGCCCCACTCTGAGGGACACCTCCTGTATTGTTTTGGGAATTATAGGAAGTCATTTACTATTTTTAAAACCCTACCAAAGGTTTATTTTAAGAAAATTAAGGGCCAAATGAGTTGGGACAAATCACCAAAAATTATAGGCTCTACTTTAGGGTATTTTACAAATACTATCAAAGTTTGGAGTTGTGAGTTTTTCTTTTGGTCCTTTAAAAGCTTTTACAAGAAAATTAAACACCCGGAAGGGAGCGAAATTCCATCGGAATAAATCGGCGTCCTCTCAACGCTTATTTTCTAAACGCTTAATAAAGATTACGCGTATCGATCTAAGGAATCGACAAATTAGGGATATCGACGTAAAACTCGGGATGAAATCACGGTGCGACGCCGAAATCCAATCACGCCACGATATTAATAAAAGAACGAACCACAGCAAAGGATAAATGCAAAAATCTTATTTAATGTAAATAAACTCCCGAAATGGAGTAGAACCCCTATGAACGGGGAGAAAGCAGAACCTCCTCCTACAAACGGAGTCGACGATTGAAGCCTCCTCTTATGGAGTGATTGGACTACTAACCCTTTTTTATTTTACTGCTTTCTGTATTTTCAGTACTCCAGTCTCGCACTGGTCCTATTTACTGCTTTCAGTACTTTCATACTCCAGTCTCGCACTGGTCCTATTTACTGCTTTCAGTACTTTCATTTCTCCAGTCCCGCACTGGTCCTGATATTATGGCCCCCTGCTTCCGGCCTACTTTATTGCTTAATATTATGCCCCCCTGCTTCCGGCCTACTTTATTGCTTAATATTATGGCCCCCTGCTTCCGGCCTACTTTATTGCTTAATATTATGGCCCCCTGCTTCCGGCCTACTTTATTGCTTAATATTATGGCCCCCTGCTTCCGGCCTACTTTATTCCTTAATATTATGGCCCCTGCTTCCGGCCTACTTTATTGCATAATATTATGGCCCCCTGCTTCCGGCCTATTTTACTTGCTAATTCAGCGTTGTCGTTCGTCCTACGCTAGCAAGCGGTGCTTATCCTCCCTTCTGCGAGGCCTTAGCTGGGGAAAACCCAGAGTCGAGCCCCTCCTCCCAGGTTAGCCCCAAGTAAGGAGCCCTCATACCGCTAAGCCTCCCGGTCAGAGGTCGTGTGACCGGTCGAGTAAGTTGCCACGCGTCTTAAAGCCCTTGTTATATAATTAAAGCAGTTGAAGATTGTGTGGAAGTGGCGGGTCAGTCACGCCCGAAGACCGTTCGTACCGGTGCGGGTGGGTTGACGACTCATGGCGACAGGGAGATGTGCACATCGGGTTGTCACCACTCCGAACCTGCAGTTTTGCCTCCGCTGGTCGGCCTAAAAATCGGTTCGCCGGATGTCGCTCACATCCAGTTAGTACACCAAGTTATACAGGAGGGCCTGAGTGATACGGTACGACTACATTCAGAAGTGGCAAGACTAGCCACTGTCACCGACGGCCACATCGGTGAGGCCCGCGGTGTTAGTTCCCCTGCTTGAAATAAAGCGATCTAAACTGTGTCGACACCGGGTCTTTTTGTGTGTGTGCAAGTTTGAATACCTGGGTACGTGTATGCACGAAATAGTGTTGTGTATTTAGTATACCGCGCGATTATGGATGATAGAGCGGGAGGCTCTATTTATAAATATATAATTATGTATATATATGTTTACCTGCTGCTAATCCTCTACCTTGCTTCGGCTATTTATTTTTGTCCTTTAGCCCGCCCCTGGATATGGATCCAGGGAGGGGATGTGTTTTCTACTTAGCTCTGTGACTAACAGTTATTTCTTATAACCAATCACAGGAAATGGGACAGCGAGGAGCCCCCGCCTCACAGGATGAGTTACCAGCCTTAGAGATGGCCCGATCGGACACTCCATCCTCACCCCCTCCCTTCCGAGACGTGAGTCATAGAGTATAGGACTAGCCTAGTGTCTTTTATTATAGTCAATGTAGCCCCGAGGCAGTGGTTGTAAACATTAGGATTCGGCCCTATTTAAATATGTAAATATAAGCAGTATGCTCGGTTTTGTTCATTTCGATTGCTTCCGCTGTGCGTTCTGATGTGATGTTGTGATTCTCGTGCCTGACAAGGAGACCACTCAGTGCTTTAGAGGGTGGGTCGTTGCCATCCAGGAAGCACTAGTGACCTTCTTTGGGCAGTAAGATCCCCCCTCCCTGAACCCGGTTCAGTTTGGGGAGGGGGGGTCTTACAAATGGATCAGAGCTACCACGATCTGACCACATGGGGCAGTCCTTCGATCCTCCCTTCCTCGGTTCCATTTCTTGGTTCGGGATGAACCAGACAGCGGAAGCCTGGATGACTCTTTAGGTTTAAGGTTAAGGATTCGAGACTGCACAATAATACACTCGCATGCTTTCCTCTTTCTTTTCGTTTCAGTTTTGCAAAATCCCCTTATTTTTGCAAGTACTGATGTTCGTTGTTACTTCTCCAGATACCGGAGTCGAGTAACGGAAGGTCCTCCTGTAGGGATCAGTACCACCCTACCACTCCACCACCAGCCCCGGCCACTCCAGCCGCAGTTCCGTTTGGGGATACATAGCTAGGACGGACCCTGACAGCTTTGTTAGCCGCTTTCCAGACGGCCACCCTACGGCCACCCCAGCAGGCCACCGTACCAATTGATATTCTGATGACATTCTGGGGGCTAAGGCCCCCCACCTTCCGAGGTACCGAGTCAGCCATTCAGGCCGAAGAGTGGGTGGAGAGGGTAGAGGAGCTCTTAGTCAGGATGATGTGCCCCGCCATAGCCGCAGTGTCCTTGGTGGTGACCATGCTAGAGGGCTACGCCAGAGAATGGTGGAGAGCAGCCAGCCGCTCCATGTTTAGAGGGCGACCACTCAGCACAATCCTCTGGGGGGAATTCTCAGAGGCCTTCCTGGAGCACTTCATCTCGGACGCAGACAGGATCGCACTTCAGGAGCGTTTCTTATAGATCCGGCAAGGGGAGAGGACGGTACCCGAGTACCAATGAGAGTTCATTCATTTGGCCTGCTTCGCCGGGACTTTAGCAGTTACGGACAGGGATAGAGCGACTAGATTTTACCGAGGACTACGAGACAATCTCCGTCAGGCTCTGATCATGATTTCTCAGGCATCCTTCCACACGATTGCCTCGCACGCCGCAGCTTTAGAGTTAGATCTGAGGATTGTGGCCCAGCAATGTAGGGGACATGCGGAGGTTCCCCAGGCTCACGGCCGAGAGAGAGGAGTAGGTTCTCGCAGAACGGACCGGGGTAGGAGACAGCGTCAGCGCCACCAGCCATATGGGCAGGCAGCCCAGCACCGACCAGCACCCCCAGCCTCAGCACCTCGGGCCGTCCCAGCCGCACGACATGATATCCCCTAAGCAGGGAACTGCTACCTATCTCAGCAGACCAGGCACATACGAGCTTTCTGCCCACATGCTACAGGGAGACCCGGTTTAGGAGCAGTACAGAGAGCTGCAGAGAGAGGACAAGGTGGACGCAGAGGACATCCTGTAGGCAGGAGGGAGCCAGCTAGGCAGGGCCGAGCACACCGCTCGAGGCATACGCATTAGATCTCCAGCACGGTCCTGCACCAGATGTAGTGATAGGTATCTACTTCCAGAAGTTACGATATCCTAGGAGGATGTTATAGTTGTATATATATGTTTTGTGACATTTTGTATGGCATATATAGTCTCTACTCCTGTATATCTGTAAAAAGGTTTTGATCATAGTATGAACATATTATCAGGTTTACTTTTTTTAGAAGGTCATCCCGCTAAAATGCTGTTCGATACCGGTGCCACGCATTCCTTCATCGCACAGAACTTCATCGCTGACAAGGGAAACACCGTACGATCATCGGGGATGTCGAAATGAATACGACTCCCGGATGGATCAGATATGACGTCCACAGAAAAGTGCTCCTTCCAGTGAACACTATGAGGCATAGAATTCGAAGTCAATGCAACCATTTTGGCGATAACCGAATTTGACATCATTTTAGGGATGGATTGGTTGGCCGAGCACAGCGCCCAAATCAATTGTTCGACTCGAGAAATCCACCTCCAGAACCCGAATGGGCAATTTATCACACTAGCAGTTATACCCTCTGTCACCCGCATTATCTTAACGTCCGCGCAAACGGTCAAAGCAGTCCGGCGAAAGGACGAGGTGTACCTAATATACTTTAAGATGGAGGACAAGACGCAAGAACTCGCTAGAGTGCCCGTAATTAGGTACTTCCCAGACATCTTTCCAGAATCCCTTCCCGGGTTGCCCCTGTACAAACCTGAATTCGCCGAGTGTTTTTCCAAGACCCAGGAGTCTTTTAGAACATTGTGCGGTAACATAGTCCATGACAGGAAGACTAGGGGCAAAGGGGGGCGAGCAGGGAGGGGGGCCAGCCCCTGGCTCGCCCCAGACCCTTGGGGGCGAGCCGGGAGGGGGCCCAGCCCCCTGGCTCGCCCAGACCATTAGGGGGCGAGCCGGGAGGGGGTCCAGCCCCCTGGCTCGCCCCAGACCATTAGGGGGCGAGCCGGGAGGGGGCCCAGCCCCCTGGCTCGCCCCAGACCCTTAGGGGGCGAGCCGGGAGGGGGCCCAGCCCCCTGGCTCCCCCCAGACCCTTAGGGGGCGAGCCGGGAGGGGGCCCAGCCCCCTGGCTCGCCCCAAAGCCCTTAGGGGGTGAGCCGGGAGTGGGCCCAGCCCCCTGGCTCGCCCCAGAGCCCTTAGGGGGTGAGCCGGGAGGGGGCCCAGC
Source organism: Dactylorhiza incarnata (assembly GCA_033032865.1). Classification (NCBI taxonomy): domain Eukaryota; kingdom Viridiplantae; phylum Streptophyta; class Magnoliopsida; order Asparagales; family Orchidaceae; genus Dactylorhiza; species Dactylorhiza incarnata. The sequence goes on from JAWHQI010001066.1 coordinate 62,192, forward strand.
CCCCTGGCTCGCCCCATACCCTTAGGGGGCGAGCCGTGAGGGGGCCCAGTCACCTGGCTCGCCCCAGAGCCCTTAGGGGGCGAGCAGGGAGGGGTGTCAGCCCCTTGTCTCGCCCCAGACCCTTGGGGGCGAGCCGGGAGGGGGGCCAGCCCCCTGGCTCGGCCCAGACCCTTGAGGGGCGAGCCGGGAGGGGTGCCAGCCCCCTGGCTCGCCCCAGACCCTTGGGGGGCAAGCCGGGAGGGGGGCCATCCCCCTGGCTCGCCCCAGACCCTTGAGGGGAGAGCCGGGAGGGGGCCCAGCCCCCTGGCTCTCCCCAGACCATTAGGGGGCGAGCCGGGAGGGGGCCCAGCCCCCTGGCTCGCCCCAGACCCTTAGGGGGCGAGCCGGGAGGGGGCCCAGCCCCCTGGCTCGCCCCAGACCCTTAGGGGGCGATCCGGGAGGGGGCCCATCCCCCTGGCTCGCCCCAAACCCTTAGTGGGCGAGCCGGGAGAGGGCTAGGCCCCTGGCTCGCCCCAGAGCCCTTAGGGGGCGAGCCGGGAGGGGGCCTTGCCCCTGGCTCTCACCAGAGCCGTTAGGGGGCAAGCCGGGAGAGGGCCAGGCCCCTGGCTCGCCCTAGAGCCCTTAGGTGGCGAGCTGGGAGAGGGATAGGCCCCTGGCTCGCCCCAGAGCCCTTGAGGGTGCGAGCCGGGAGGGGGCTAGGCCCCTGGCTCGTGCCAGAGCCCTTAAGGGGTGAGCCGAGAGAGGGTCAGGCCCCTGGCTCGCCCCAGAGCCCTTATGGGGCGAGCTGGGAGGGGGCTAGGCCCCTGGCTCGCCCCAGAGCCCTTAGGGGGCGAGCCGGGAGAGGGATAGGCCCCTGGCTCGCCACAGAGCCCTTAGGGGGCCAACCGGGAGGGGGCTAGGCCCCTGGCTCGCCCCAGAGCCCTTAGGGGGCGAGCTGGGAGGGGGCTAGGCCCCTGGATCGCCCCAGAGTCCTTAGTGGGCGAGCTGGGAGAGGGCCAGGCCCCTGGCTCGCCCAGAGCCATTAGGGGGCGAGCCGGGATGGGTCTAGACCCATGGCTCGCCCCAGAGCCCTTAGGGGGCGAGCAGGGAGGGGGGACAGCCCCCTGGCTCGCCCAGAGCCCTTACGGGGCGAGCAGGGAGGGGGGCCAGCCCCCTGGCCCACCCCATCTCCGAGGTAGGAGGCGGTCTGCATTTAGCATCTTAGAACAGCGGGACTTGGCTATCCGCAGCCACTTCCGGGGGTATGTTGGTATTTTCAGGGACCGGTTTTTGGTTATTCGCATCCCAATTTCCAAAATCCTATAAATAGGGCCAAGTGGCACCATTTGGAGGGCAAGCTTATTCTAGGATAGCTCTCTCTCTCTCTCTCTCTCTCTCTCTCTCTCCCTCCCTCCCCAAGTCTCTCTAGGGGGGTAAGGAGAGCCTCCAGTGGTGCCCAAGCTTAGTAGTGGCTTGGGAGGGGAAGTTCCTAAGGGGCTTCCGGGTGTGTGGCGGGACCTCCCCACTAAGACCTTGGTCCAGTCCATAGTTCCTCAACCTTCAACCTAGAGCTCTCCCTTGGGAGGAGTAAGGGTTGGTCGCCCCTTATCTCGGTGAGGGCTCCGAACTCCACAGAGACTGAGAAATCAGTTTCAACATTATGGTGCGGTGAGCGTGGAGTGTGACCGATTCAAGAAACTCTCAAGATGAGCTCCATGGATGGAGGTGGAGGAAGATCCGACCCAGGTCACTCACAACCCCCGGTGGCTGGAGTGACGTTGGAGATGTTCGAAAATCTCAAGCGGGAGGTCATGCAGACCTTGCAAGTAGCTTTCGCCACGATAAGCGAAGGCAGGAGAGAAAGTGGTCCGGAGGCCTCACCTCAGCAGGCGGGCGAGAGCATACTCGGCCAGGCATCCGGGAAAGAGGTGCCGGAAGGGGGCGAGTGGGGAGGTCCTCGACCCCCACTCGCCGAGACCCAAGTGGGCGAGTGGGGAGGTCCTCGACCCCCACTCTCCGAGACCCAAGTGGACGAGTGGGGAGGTCCTCGACCCCCACTCGCCGAGACCCAAGTGGTCAAGTGGGGAGGTCCTCGACCCCCACTCGCCGAGACCCAAGTGGGCGAGTGGGGAGGTCCTCGACCACCACTCGCCGAGCCCCAAGGGGTCGAGAGGGGAGGTGTCAAACCCCGTCTCGCCCAGCTCTAAAGGGGGCGAGCATAGGAAGTCCTTTGTGTGAGTTGATCCTCTCGACCCCGGTTCCAGAGGGGTTCGGGAGGTTGGAGATGTCTCACTACTCCGGCAAGGATGACCCCGTCCTGCACCTTCAGTGGTTTGAGGACATGGTCTCCATCAGGCCCGTGACAGACTCTTTCAAGTGTCGACTCTTCGCGACAACTTTGAAGGAGAAGGCTAGAGATTGGTTCCACCAGCTCCCTGCGGGATCCGTCTATGCCTTCGAAGACTTACGCCGAGTCTTCCTGCTACGCTTCTCGAGGTAAAGGAAGAGGAAGAAAGATGCCGAAACACTTTTCAAGATCAAGCAAGAGCTGGGGGAGTTGCTGGCTCACTATTTAGAGCGGTTCAGGGAGGAGGTTCTCCACATCCAAGTAGTGCCCGGGTACACCCTCAAGCTTGCCTTCACATTGGGGCTGCGGGAGGGATTCTTCAAGATGGACCTCAAGAGGAGAGCTCCTTTGTCCTTTGAGGAGTTGATGGAAAGGGTGGCAGAAGAAGTTGAGAGTGAGGAGGCCAACCCGGAGTTAGCGAGAAGGTTGGCCAAGCTGAGTGAGCTGGAGGGGCCCCCAAGAGGAAGTTCGACCAAGAGGAAGACAACTTCCAGGAAGAAGAGTCCGACCCCCCAGGGTGGAGGCAGGGACCGAAGGCACCCTCTCCACCACCTCAGCAAACCATGACAATCGGTTGGGGGAGAAGGAGGAGAGCCAGGAAGGCAGGAAGAAGAGGAAAAAAGAAGGGGTATGGTTGAGTTACCTTACTGCGACTTCCACGATGAGGAGGGTCACGCGGCGTCCGCCTGCCCTGAATTCTGGGAACTAAGGGAGGCGGGGGGGGGGGGGGGGGGGGGGGGGGGGGGGGGGGGGGGGGGGGGGTCCGAGAAAGCAACAACAACAACCAGAAGAGTTCGAGGAAGACCAGACTTGGGAGTAGGAGACCAAGTTTTAGTTTTCTGGCTTATCTTTTTCTTTGAGCCCATGTAGTATGATGGTCTACGTTCAGACTTAGTTTTTCTTGCATGTAATATGACAATCAAAGTTATGAAAGTTTTTCAGGTACTTAACCCCGATGCTGGCCCGCTGACTAGGCTCCCATCAAGCTGGCAGGGCCGGGAACCGCTTGGTGGCCGAATGTTTCAAAGGTACCTAGCCCCGATGTTGGCCCGCTGACCAGGCTCCCATCAAGCTGGCAGGGCCGGGAACCGCTCTGTGGCCGAATGTTTCAAAGGTACCTTGCCCCGATGCTGGCCTGCTGACCAAGCTCCCATCAAGCTAGAAGGGCCGGGAACCGCTCGGTGGCCGAATGTTTCAAAGGTACCTAGTGTTGAAATTGTTGAAGTGAAGTGGAAGGGAGTCCGTCCGGTCTGAAGGCTGGAGACCGCAGAGAACGCGCGGTCTGCGCTGGTTCTCTGGCGGTTTGGTTATGCGATCTCTCCCTACTGTTTTGGCGATCTGCTTTGATCGGCTAGTTTGCTTCTTGGTTTGGTCGTTGGTTCTGGCGACCTGTTGCGAGTTCTTCCGGTCTTGTTCTGGGCGGCCTGTTCTTGGTTGTCCGCAGTGACCGGGCGGCTTGTTTGGGCTATTCTGGCGACTTGGTTCAAGTCAGCCAGATGTTTGTCCCTGCGTAGGCGATCTCAGGGAGGGTGGTCGCTGTGTCTGCGTGGCTTGTGCGCGGACTGCTGCTGTCTTGCTGACTTGGGCTGGATCTTGTCCAAGTGTTGTGTCCGCGCGGCTTGTGCGCGGACTGCTGCTGTCTTGCTAACTTGGGCTGGATCTTGTCCAAGTGTTGTGTCCGCGCAGCTTGTGCGCGGACTGCTGCTGTCTTGCGGACTTGTGCTGGATCTCGTCCAAGTGCTGTGTCCGCGCGGTCTGTCTTATGATACCGCTCGCAATCTGACGGGTGGTGACTGTATCCCGGTTTGTGCGGTGTCGATATCTGTCCACCCGCCTATAAATAGGGGTGCATGGCCCGTCATTCCTAACAAGAACTGCAAGAACAAGAGCTCGGATTGTTTCTTGTGGCCTCAAGTTTGAAGTCGCGCGGTCTCGGAAGTGAGCTAACCGGTTGTTGTGTTCGCAGGTTTGCGGTCAGCAGGTTGCGGTCTCCTTCCTTGGTGATTTCCGGCGGCTTGAATAAACAGTTCGTCTGCGGTCTATCAGCGAACTAGTTTATTGTGTTCTTGTGTTGTTCGCAGCGGACTCAGTGATCAGGCGACCTTCAGCGGTTAGGCGGTCTGAGTTGCGGTCTGGCGACAGCTTCAGTTCCTTGTTCCAATAAGCTTCAGTTCGTGCGGTCTGGGATTGCGGTCTGGCAGTGCAGCTTGTCTGCTTCTGTTCGCGCGGTCTCAAGGTGTTTCAGCGGTCTAACTGTGCAAGCGATCTGGGAGTACAGCAGAGCAAGCCGGGCGGCCTGAGCCTTTTTGCGGTCTGTGCGGTCTCTGCTTTGGCAGACCGCCAGTTTCAATTTTGGTGTGTTTGTTCTTCTCATCTCCGTGATTCTTATGAATCATGTCTCGCCATGTATACCTCGCATTGTAAAGCAGTTCTGTTTCAATAAAGATTTCTTGTGTTGCTGTTTTGGCATTGTGGTTGTTTGGCTATAACTCTTGTTGATACAACTCCTGCTTACTCCTAAACTGTCTTTCAAAAATTTTAGCTTGGTCGATAAGCAAGAGGTCTTGGTATTGAACTCCTCACATCGACTAACTTTAAAAAGTGGAAGTCATGTATGGAGAGTTACTTGCTTGGCGAGGATCTATGGGAGGTAGTTGGCGGAGAAGACACACAAGAGGTGTTTCTAGCAGGAGATAATATGGCAGAGGTGAGACTTTGGAGGAGGACGAATGCTAAGGCAGAGTTCACTCTCAAAAGGGCTATCTCACCGGAGCTGTTTGATCACATCATCGGATGTAAATCTGCTGCTGAGATTTGGACATCCTTGGATGGATTGTTCAATAAGAAGAATGTAGCGAGGCTACAGTATCTTGAAAATGAGTTGGTGAAAGCCTCTCAAGGTGATATTTCTGTTTCTACCTTCTTCCTCAAGATGAAGAACCTCACGGCAGAGATTTCTGCATTGGACCCTGATGAGCCAATCTCTGAGGCAAAACTGAAGAGGCATATCATCTGCGGGTTGCGGAAGGAGTATCTTGCCTTTGTGACTTCAGTTCAGGGTTGGGCAAATCAGCCGTAATTGTTGGAGCTGGAGAACTGATGCGATGTTCGGCAAGTGCACCGGTCGCGCAAGTAATAAATGTTGGGAATAGGATCCCCGAGTGTCGGTCTCTTGAGGAATGCAGGTTGGGTGAACGAATCACGTTGTGTGACAATTATTACACAAGCGAAAACAAACACAGACAGTGGGGTTTTGATTTGGTTTCCTACTGTTAACAACAATAAAAGAAATGCGGGTCGAAATCACCGCTTCGCAAGGTGAGATGGGTGCAGCGGCTGTGATGCCGAGCTTCGTGAGGCGGATGGACGGTATGCAGCGAATGAAGTGATTACTAGTGTGGAGAGTGAGGGTCGCAAACACCTCTTCACAAATCGCCGTTAACTCTTGCTAATGCGAATCGAACACGATGAGTGCGTGAGTGAGTGAGTGGAGGTAAGACGTATCACAAACAAATACTGAAGAACAGAGAAGAAACAACCATTGCATTTACACTAAACATCATGATATTCAAGTTTAAATGATTCAACGAAATACAACAAAGGGGGGAGGAAGAAATCAACCAATGGACGAAGACTACGACCGTTCACGGCCGGAATGGTAGTTTGTCAAGCTACCTCCGGACTCGGGCGGACTGTGCTTCCGGCGTTGAGAGACTGTCACGACCTCTCCACGTACTTCCGTCGTCTTCTACCTAAGAATGACTATTCTTTTCACTGGACAGAACTGGAGATGGCTTTCTTGAGTGCTTGCGGAGGGTGGAGAATGCTCCCGGATGATGGAGGATTGCTTAGAATGGCTGGAGATGACTTCCCCTTGCGGAGAAGATGAGGTGGAGGTGGCTGGAAGTGGAAAACGGCGGCGTACGGACCGTAAATCGCGCTCCCGAAACCCCCGTTATCCCTAATCTGCGGATCAGGAACTTATATAGGCGCTGGAATAAACAGTGCGCACGATCAGTGGCGCACGACCAGTGGTCGTGCGCACTATAGTTCTGTGATCGTGCGCCTGCCTGGGTGAAGCCTGCAAAGTAAGAAATTTATAAAATACCATGTTCGCACGACCAGTGGCGCACGACCGGTGGTCGTGCGCACTATCATAGGCGGTCGTGCGCTCCGTCCGAAACAGAACTCATAAAATTGATGTTAAGTGCGCACGAACAGTGGCGCACGGCTGGTGGTCGTGCACACTATCGTAGGTGGTTGTGCGCACTACCTGAGATAGAACTCAAAAAATAGGGTTAAGTGCACACGATCAGCGGCGCACGACCAGTGGTCGTGCGCAATAGAACCGGTGATCGTGCACAGTATACCTCTACAGAATTGTACAGGGAACACCTGCACGACTCCTGTTCCAGCACAACCACGAATCCAGCCACTGAAAGTGGCACTTAACAATGCATGAAAACTACTAGAGATGCAGAACAGAAATAACACCAAAAACGGGCCTAGAGGTGCACTTAGCATGGAGTATCAAATATGAGTGAAAACATGTCTAAAGTGAAGTGCATAGACTAGAAAATCGGCCCAGATGAGTCCATAAATGTGTATATATTTGGGACTCATCACACCCCCAGACTTAACTGTTTGCGCGTCCCGAGCAAACGAATTCGGTGGAGTGTGAAAATGGTAGTTAACAAAGGAAATTACACAAAGGAGTACGGTGCGAAGTAACAAACGCATGCAAATAGAAATTTAGTAAAAAGAGATTCTAATTATACTAATTAATTTACAAAAGTATTAGAGCGTAAAGAAAGATTTATCAATACTCAGTTGGTGAACTGTGAAGAACTTGATCGATCATGCCCAATGTGAAAGTAACAAGCCACTAAGGAGGGTGTTGCACAAGATTGGGGTTCAGGAATAACTCCGCTGAAATCCATCAACGTCGTGAACCATAAGCTTGCTCGGTCACACTCTCTCCACGGCGCTAGCAAACTCACGAAATAAATCAGTAGGGGTTTAGGATCATATTGGGGCTTAGGTTGCGGTATGATATTCGAAGATAAAGACGAAGGCTACGCAACCCAAATGAGTCAACGGAACGCTGCACCAAACAAAACCAAGAACAAAGCTCGTGTGACACACCCCCAGACTTATCATGAAAACTAGGTGTGCACACGGCCTACTTCACAAATACCAACAGATTTTCTATTGTGCTTGGGAGGATATCTTTTCAATACAATTTTTTTAGAATTTCATTTCTATAACATATTTTTCTTCTTTTTTTCTTATCCTCCAGTTGGTTCATATTCAGCAAATAAACTTATTTTTCATTCACATCACAGAGATTCCAAACATCACACCAAATCAAGAACATGAGTGCAGTTAAACAGCAATTTGGTTGCGAAAGTAGGATAAGCTTTTAGGATTTGGTGAATGGAAGAGGAGCTGAAACAAAGAAGTGGTAGGCGCAAATGTTGGCTTGCAAAGGTGAGCGAATAGGATAGGGGAAGACAAAGCTCAAACTAGCCAAAAGGTGGCCTACATCACTTTTAACTCGAAGAATCGCACGCACCCATGCTTCAAGAGTCGTTTGGGGCAAGTTCTTAGCCCACGAGAAAGGTAAACCTTCCTCCCGACTCGAGCAACACACAACTAGTGCTCGTATACACACAACACCGGGTTATCGCCAATTCCGTTCACATTCACCATTTGAGTATAACAAATCTAAAACTACGCAAAAATACTAATCATAAATTAAACGCATAGAAATAATCTAGTTTTACTCAAATTCTACTATAGCATGCGGATGCGACTAGAACACTGCGCGAGTCAACATCGCACTCCAATTAGTAATTCCTAAGCTAACACCCTAATTCACATTCCAAGCCAAAATAATTTATTCGGAGACGAAACAATCAGGTAAGTGCGCGCTAATGTGGGTGAAGTGGTGTATGAAGCATGGAATAATGACGATGGCAACGAAAAATTTAAACAATCTTCTAGCATGCGGTGCAACTCGTGCGCAAAGTGGATAACAACGTGCTCTCCCCCAGATTTAATCTAAACATTGCATCACAAGAACTGAAAGCTGGGGGGGGGAGAAGTGTTACCCAATGCTCAGAATTGAGCATACCAGACGATTGGCGTTAATTTTCATGAGCAATCCACAGCTTCCGCCATCGCAAAGAACAAAGCACGCCTGCAAACGACACAACTAAAAGCGACAAAAATATATATAAAAACTGAATTGAAACATGTTAGAAAAACAGAAATCAGCAAATCTGGGATGTCTCCCAGCAGCGCTTTTTATTTTATGTCCTTAAGCTGGACCAAATACCTGTATTATAATTGTTTATAGAGTGCAGAAATTGAATAAAAAGTGCATGAAAAAGAGAGTTTCACAAAATAAGAGATAAAAAGAAAATCAGCTGTAGGCGCTTTTATGGTGCCCGTCTCCCAATGTCACCAGCTGACACTCCTTGTTTATAATGGCGCCATCGTATAACTTCAGTCGATGCCCGTTGACCTTAAATTTGTCTCCCTTATCCCCTGATATTTCGATGGCACCAAAGGGAGAGACATCAGTCACTGAGAAAGGACCGCTCCACCTCGATTTTAACTTTCCTGGAAAGAGGCGGAGACGGGAGTTGTAAAGCAGCACTTGGTCCCCAATTTTGAACTCCTTCGGGATGATGTGTCGATCATGCCATTTTTTTGTTTTCTCTTTGTAGATGCGAGCGTTTTCATAAGCGAAATGCCGGAGCTCTTCTAATTCGTTGAGTTGGGAACGACGCACCTCGGCCGCGGATCCAATGTCGATGTTCAACAGTTTGGTTGCCCATAATGCTTTATGCTCCAGCTCCACAGGGAGGTGGCATGCCTTGCCATAGACTAGTTAAAACGGAGTCATGCCGATAGGTGTTTTGAAAGCGGTCCGGTAAGCCCATAATGCGTCGTCGACCTTTTTAGACCACTCCTTCCTATTTGAATGTATCGATTTCTCGATTATTCGCTTGAGCTCGCGGTTGGATACTTCTACTTGTCCACATGTTTGGGGGTGGTACGCTAATGAAATCTTATGATGGACCCCAAATTTTTTCATGAGCTGCACAAACTGCTTATTACAAAAATGACTTCCGCCGTCGCTGATAATAGTTCTCGGCGTCCCAAACCTGGAGAAGATATTCTTGTGGATAAAGTGTAGCACTGTGCTGGCGTCATTCGTGGCAACCGCCTCGGCTTCCACCCATTTTGAGACATAGTCAACTGCCACAATGATATAATGCTTACCATGAGACATGGGGAAAGGACCCATAAAGTCTATCCCCCAGACATCAAATGGTTCGCAAACCAGCATGTTATTGAGGGGCATCTCGTCACGCCGGGAGATATTTCTGGTCCTTTAGCATTCGTCACACTTGGTGACATAGGTATGGGCGTCCTTGAAGAGGGTCGGCCAAAATAATCCGCATTGCAAATTTTTTCGTGCTGTTCGAATGGCCCCGAAATGCCCGCCAGCTTCTCTGTCATGGCAGTGTTGCAGTACAGACTGAAACTCGGCTTCAGGAACGCAGCGCCTGATAATCCCATTGCTGCATGTGTGGAATAAGAGCGGGTCTTCCCAAAAATAGTATTTTGAGTCAGAGGCAAGCTTCCGTCTTTGCTGAGGGGACAGATTCGGAGAGAAGGTTTTACCAGCTAAGTAGTTAGCGATGTCAGCGTACCATGGGGCAATTGGAGGGGGCGTAGTGATTGTGAATAATTTTTCGTCCGGAAAATAATCGTTCGTTTCCTCCACACAGCTGTTGTGAGTGTCGCACTCCAAACGCGAAAGATGATCAGCTATCACGTTCTGCACCCCTTTCTTGTCTTTGATTTCCAAATTATATTCCTGCAAAAGTAAAATCCAACGAATCAGACGTGATTTGGATTCTTTTTTGCTGAAAAGATACCTGAGTGCAGCGTGGTCTGTGTACACGATTACTTCGGAAAGCACCAAGTATGAGTGAAATTTTTCAAAGGCGAAAACCAGGGCTAGCATTTCTTTCTCCGTGGTGGTATAGTTTGCTTGCGCGCTGTTAAGAGTTCGACTGGCATACGCAATGGTGTGAAAAATCTTGTCTTTCGTTTGACCGAGTACAACACCCACGGCCACATCACTTGCGTCACACATGATAATAAAGGGTAAATTCCAGTCGGGTGCCACCAAAATTGGAGCCGAGATGAGTTGTCCCCGTAAAGTTTCAAAGGCCTGCATGCATGCATCGTCGAAGTGGAAGGGGACGTCCTTAACAAGCAAGCGAGATAAAGGCTTTGAAATGGATGAAAAGTCCTTAATAAACCTTCGATAGAATCCCACATGACCAAGAAAACTTCGGATACCTTTCACTGGCGTAGGTGGAGGGAGGTTTCTGATAACATTTACCTTCGCTTGATCCACCTCGAGCCCTTGGCAGGAAACCTAATGCCCCAACACAATTCCTTTGCGCACCATAAAGTGGCATTTCTCCCAGTTCAAGACAAGATTGGTGCCCTCACACCGCTTCAAAGTCTTGGCCAAATTCGCGAGGCAAGTATCGAAGCTGCTGCCAAATAAAGTAAAGTCATCCATGAAACTTCAAGGAAGTCTCCCACCATGTCAGCGAAAATAGCGAGCATACAGTGCTGGAAAGTTGCAGGGGCAATGCACAGTCTGAATGGCATTCTCTTGAACGCGAAGGTACCAGAAGGACATGTAAATGTTGTTTTGTCTTGATCTGACGGGTCTATTAAGATTTGATTGTAACCTGAGTACCCATCCAAGAAACAGTAGTAGTCCTGCCCCGCTAACTTTTCTAACATCTGGTCAATGAAGGGGAGTGGGAAATGGTCCTTGCGTGTAGCATCATTCAGCTTGCGGTAATCGATGCAGACTCTCCACCCGGTGATCATTCGGGTAGGTAGCAACTCGTTCTTTTCATTGGCAACAACGGTGATCCCTCCCTTTTTCGGTACCACCTGAACTGGGCTGACCCATTTGCTGTCGCTGATTGGGTAAATGATGCCAGCGTCTAAGAGCTTTATCACTTCTGCCTTCACTACCTCTTGCATTTTCGGGTTCAAACGCCTTTGGGGCTGTGCTGTGGGTTTGTACTGATCTTCAAGGAGGATCTTATGCATGCAGACCGTGGGGCTGATTCCCTTAATGTCTGCAAGAGAGCGTCCGAAGACTTTATGGTAACTTCTCAGCACACCCACCAATGCGGTTTCATTGGCGGCGGAAAGAGCTGCGGAAATAATCACTGGATGCATGGCATTTTCTCCAAGAAAAACGTACTTTAGAGAATCCGGTAGTTGTTTGAGAGCCGGATAAATGTTTGGATCAGCAGAATCACTGGATGGCTCTCCGATTGAATGCGAAACATCGGGCTAGTTCGAATGTGCACCGTCATTGCCCACGTCCTCGCTCCGCCAACACATCTCGCTGTCATCCAAACCCGCATCGATCTGGCCATCGAATTCTTCAAGCGGCTCTGCCGGTTCGCATTCCATGATTTCGAAGAGTTGCGACGGGTTGTGGACGTTGAAGGATATAGCGTCCTCCCCCAATCTGAGCGTGAGCTCCCCCTGCTCCACATTAATGATAGCACGAGCTGTAGCGAGAAAGGGCCGCCCCAAAATAATGGGTACTTAGTATCAACCTTCATGTCGAGGATGACAAAATCGGCTGGAAAAGCGAGACCGTTTACTACTATTGTGAGGTCCTCGACAATTCCTGATGGTTTTTTGATCGATTGATCAGCTAGCTGTAGCATTACCTGCGTCGGCTTCAAGGTCCCTGCATCTAGTTCACGAAAGATAGAGAGCGGCATCAAGTTGATTGATGCTCCCAAATCACAGAGTGCCTGGCTGAAACAGTGATGACCGATCCTGCAAGGAATAGTAAAGCTGCCCGGATCTTTGCACTTCGTGGGCATATTGGAGATGATGGCGGAGCACTCCTCAGTGAGATCGATAGTCTTGAGATCCTCCAACAGTTTCCGCTTCGAAATCAAGTCTTTCAAGAACTTGGAGTAGCCCGGTATTTGAGAAATGGCTTCAATCAGTGGGATGCTCGCTTGCACTCCTTTCATTATTTCCAAGAATTTGCGAAATTGCTTCTCGGATTTCTCATTTCGTAACCTGTGGGGGAATGGGGGGTGAACAACACTTCTCGAGGGTTGTGCCTCGCTCACGGGGTCCGGCTCAATATGAATCTGAGTCTGCTTCTCGGCCATGTCTGCATTGCACTTGTCAGTGGAGCTCACAGGTGGTTCCTGTCGAGGAAGATTGTCAACACCTCTACCGCTTCTCAATCGCATGGTATTCACAGACTCCGGATGCTGACTTGCAAGCCCAGAAACGACATTGGTAAGAGTCCCTATAGTAGAGTGAAGCTGTTGAATTGCTGCTGATTGGTCATTCATTTTATTCAGCATCCCGACCACCAAGGTTGCTAACTGTTCCGTTTGCCCTGACGGCATATGATCCGCTGCTCCGTTGAATGTCACTGCATTAACTTCAGCGGTACTGGGGGAAAGAATGGCATGACTCCAGTGCTGGCTGGTGTGAACTATATTCACGACCACTTCCCACGCGTCCTTCCCCGATTTATTAAACAGGGACCCTCCGGCTGCCATATCGAATAACAGACGGAATTTGTCCAGCACGCCGAAATAAAAAATCTGAATCAAAGAGACTTCTGATAGGTCTTCACGGTAGCATCCCCTATGCAGGGGTTGAAAATGCTCCCAAGCATCCACTAACGTCTCCTCCTTTCCCTGACAGAAGGTTATGAGTTCCCTGTACTTGTCCAAAATTCGGGTACGGTGTTGAAACTCATGCAAAAATCTCCTTTCGAGCTGCTTCCATGTGGTCGCCTCTCTTTTCCGGATATCCCAGTACCAAATTTTGGCTTTATTATGTAGGGAAAATGAGAATGCCAGGATCTTTTGCAGGTCGTTTTCAACTCCACTGAATATACATGTATAATAAATTTCTAAGAAGTCCTGCACGTGTTGTACCGCATCTTCATGCAGATTCCCACTGAACTTGCAATTCCCAGTCATATACTCAATGATGTCGGAGGAAATCCCGAAGTCGTGATCATTCCTTTGTGCTTGAACCTTTAAATCATTTAAACTTCCTTGATAGATGTATTCCTGAATGGAGGTCATGCTAGGAATACTTGAAACCCACAAGATTAGCGCACGATGGGACGAACAAAGGTAATTAGTGTGCGTATCAAAAAGAAACAAAGACAACAGAGGTAAACAAAGAGAAATAATAAAAGAGAATAGTTCCGCGTGCAACGATTCTTCACGCAGACGAATTCATCACGTCTGCATTCCCCGGCAACGACGCCAAAAACTTGATGCAATGTTTGGCAAGTGCACCGGTCACGCAAGTAATAAATGTTGGGAATAGGATCCCCGAGTGTCGGTCTCTTGAGGAATGCAGGTTGGGTGAACGAATCACGTTGTGTGATAATTATTACACAAGCGAAAACAAACACAGACAGTGGGGTTTTGATTTGGTTTCCTACTGTTAACAACAATAAAAGAAATGCGGGTCGAAATCACCGCTTCGCAAGGTGAGATGGGTGCAGCGGCCGCGATGCCGAGCTTCGTGAGGCGGATGGACGGTATGCAGTGAATGAAGTGATTACTAGTGTGGAGAGTGAGGGTCGCAAACACCTCTTCACAAATCGCCGTTAACTCTTGCTAACGCGAATCGAACACGATGAGTGCGTGAGTGAGTGAGTGGAGGTAAGACGTATCACAAACAAATACTGAAGAACAGAGAAGAAACAACCATTGCATTTACACTAAACATCATGATATTCAAGTTTAAATGATTCAACGAAATACAACAAAGGGGGGAGGAAGAAATCAACCAATGGACGAAGACTAGCGACCGTTCACGGCCGGAATGGTAGTTTGTCAAGCTACCTCCAGACTCGGACGGACTGTGCTTCCGGCGTTGAGATACTGTCATGACCTCTCCACGTGCTTCCGTCGTCTTCTACCTCAGGATGACTATTCTTTTCACCGGACAGAACTGGAGATGGCTTGCTTGAGTGCTTGCAGAGGGTGGAGAATGCTCTCGGACGATGGAGGATTGCTTAGAATGGCTGGAGATGACTTCCCCTTGCGGAGAAGATGAGGTGGAGGTCGCTGGAAGTGGAAAACGGCGGCGTACGGACTGTAAAATGCGCTCCCGAAACCCCCATTATCCCTAATCTGCGAATCAGGAACTTATATAGGCGCTGGAATAAACAGTGCGCACGATCAGTGGCGCACGACCAGTGGTCGTGCGCACTATAGTTCTGTGATCGTGCGCCTGCCTGGGTGAAGCCTGCAAAGTAAGAAATTTATAAAATACCATGTTCGCACGACCAGTGGCGCACGACCGGTGGTCGTGCGCACTATCGTAGGAGGTCGTGCGCACTGTCCGAAACAGAACTCATAAAATTGATGTTAAGTGCGCACGAACAGTGGCGCACGAGTGGTGGTCGTGCGCACTATCGTAGGAGGTCGTGCGCACTACCCGAGACAGAACTCGAAAAATAGGGTTAAGTGAACACGATCAGCGGCGCACGACCAGTGGTCGTGCGCAATAGAACCAGTGATCGTGCGCAGTATACCTGTACAGAATTGTACAGGGAACACCTGCACGACTCCTGTTCCAGCACAACAACGAATCCATCCACTGAAAGTGGCACTTAACAATGCATGAAAACTACTAGAGATGCCGAACATGAAATAACACCAAAAATGAGCCTAGAGGTGCACTTAGCATGGAGTATCAAATATGAGTGAAAACATGTCTAAAGTGAAGTGCATAGACTAGAAAAACGGCACAGATGAGTCCATAAATGTGTATATATTTGGGACTCATCAAGAACCTTCTTGCTTCGCAAGAAAGTTTAGCAAGACAGATGGCGGGGGTTTCTATCTCCGGGGGAGAAAGTGATGTGATGTTCTCTGGGAAGAAGAAGAAGAAATGGGAGAAGAAGAAGCCGGGTCATGATGGACCCTACACTTCAGGTCAGCAAGATAGGGGCTAAAATCCTAAGTCTGATGGGAAGAAGAAAGGAGAGGGACCGAGGTGCTTTAGATGCAATAAGACCGGGCACTTCAAGAAGATTGCCGGGTAAATCTTCAGGCTGGACATGTAGTGGAGAAAGAGATGCCAAAGTCTGGTGAAGTTGTATGGGGAGGAGCTTTTGTGTCTAATATAACGGCAATGCCCGTTAAGGCCTTGGATTCCATCAACTATGATGAGGACTGGATTGTTGATTCAGGGTGTGGGCATCACCTCACCGGGGATGGATCAAAGTTCTCTTCTTTGGCGCCTTACTCAGGTAACAATGCTATCATTACGGCTGATAATTCTATTCATCCAGTAGAGCATGAAGGAGTCGTCTCTCTGAGCAGTGATAAGGGTCCACTCACGTTGAGGAGTGTTTATCACGTGCCTGGTATGAAGAAAAATCTCTTCTCTGTGACCAATGCGGTCGATGCCGGTTATCACGTTCTGTTTGGCCCAACATAAACGAAGTTTCTCAAAACTCAACCGGAGATAAATGGAGATGTTATTCATGTTGGCAAGCGGGTGAAGGACTTGTTCGTTTTATCGGCAAGTACCTATGTTGATAAGTTGAGGACCAATGATGGCGCGGCCATCTGGCATGAAAGTTTGGGGCATGTAGGCATGGACAAATTGAAGGCTATGGCGGTAAGGGGCCTTGTCAATGGCTTGCCTAGCTTGTCCTCCTATGGAGACGGTCATGTCTGCGAAGGATGTCAGTTTGGTATGTCTCATCGACTTCCATTTGACAAATCGCAAACTAGGTGCAAAGTGCCGTTGGAGTGCATCCACGGTGATTTGATGGGACCGACTGCCACCCCAAGCCTTGGAGGCAACAGATACATGTTGGTGTTGATTTATAATTACACCAGATATGTCTGGGTGTATTTTTTGAAGGAGAAGTCGGATGCATTTGTAAGATTCGTGGAGTTCAAGGAGCTGGTTGAAGGCCGGCTAGGCCTGCGGGTTAAAAAACTTAGAACTGACAGTGGTGGGGAGTTCACCTCTGGTGAGCTCTCAAGTTTTTGCAGGAAGCATGGCATCAGAAGAGAGCTTACTTGTGCTCATACTCCACAACAGAATGGCGTTGCCGAGAGGAAGTTCCGTCATCTGACGGAAACTTGCAAATGCTGGCTTCATGCTAAGAGTATCCCAAAGTCCTTCTGGGCGGAGGGAATGTCTTGTGCAGCTTATGTCATCAACAGGTTGCCTTTAAGTCCTATCGACATGAAGACCCCTCACGAACTGATGTTCAAGGAGAAGCCGAGTGTTGCACACCTTCGGGTGTTCGGGTCAACCTGCTATGTGCATATTCCTGATGCTCTTCGTACAAAGCTAGATGCGAAAGCAAGGAAGATAGTCTTTGCTTGGTATGATGAGCGGAAGAAGGGATGGAGATGCATGGATCCTGAGACACGGAGGTCAATTGTTTCTCGGGATGTAGTGTTCGATGAAGTGACTTCCTACAAGGGGAGTTCAGGATTTGATCTACCGGAGGGCAGGGTTGATGAAGGAGGAAAAGCTGCGGGAAGTCTTCAAGTGGAGTTGCCTATTTCACCAGGAGCTCCAGCCGTGTCAAGCTCTGAGATGGAGGCTTCAGGTTCTGGAAGCAGGGGGAGCGATGCTCCAAGTTCGTCTGGAAGAGGAGCTTGCACAGAAGAAGCAGCTGAGAAGGTGGTTAGTCAGGAGCAACCTCTTAGGAGGTCGAAGAGGACTATTCAACCACCAAATCGTTACACAGGAGGGAACATGGTGAACTTTGTTTCATGCTTCTTCGCTGGTCCCTTGGATGAAAGGGAGCCGTTGAGCTTTGAGAAGGCCAGAGGCGTGAAGGAGTGGGACGTTACGATGCAAGAAGAGATGTCAGCTCTCGAGAAGAATGAGACTTGGTCTCTGGTGCCCAAGCCCATGGGCACCACTCCTGTCACTTGCAAGTGGGTCATCAAGCTGAAGAAGAAAGTTGATGGTAGTATCGAGCGGTACAAGGCTCGCCTTGTAGCTCGCGGGTTCTCACAGCAGTACGGAGAAGATTATGATGAGACGTTCAACCCAGTGGCAAAGATGACTTCGGTTTGATTTGTTATTGCCTTGGCGGCTTCGAGTGGTTGGGAGATTTGGCAACTCGACGTGAAGAATGCTTTCTTATACGGCGAAATTGACAAGGATATCTTCATGCTCCAACCGCAAGGCTTCATCTCTAAGGATTATCCGGACTACGTCTGTAAGTTGAAGAAGGCCCTGTATGGGTTGAAGCAAGCGCCTCGAGCATGGTACGGGAAGATTGCAGAGTATCTCTTATTCTGCGGATTCCTTGCTTCAGACTCTGATTCTAGCTTGTTCATCAAGAAAGAGGGGTTGCTTCGGGTAATTGTGCTGCTGTATGTGGATGACATGATTGTCACCGGGAACTCGAAGGAAGCTGTTGCAAGACTCAGGGCTGAGCTTGCTATTAGATTCGAGATGAAGGATCTGGGGGAGCTCCACCATTTCCTTGGACTCGAGGTGTAGAGGCGGGAGAGCGGAGTGCTCATTTCTCAGGCTGGCTATGCAGAGCGGATTGTTCAGCGATTCGGCATGGAGGAAGGGAAGAGCAGCTCTATACCTCTGGAGCAACATCATAAACTTCGGAAGGATGAGGGGAGAGTTTTATCTGAACCGTTGGTGTTCCGAGCTCTGGTTGGGAGCTTGATCTACTTGACGATCACAAGGCTAGATATTGCTTATGGAGTAGGCAAGGTGAGTCGGTACATGGCGAAACCACGAAAGCCTCATCTTCTGGCGGCAAAAGGCATCTTGAAGTATGTGAAGTCGACCTCTGATTTGGGTCTCCTATATAGGAGATGGTCAAGCTTGGAGTTGCATGGATGCATGGATGCTGATTATGGGGGAGACGTGGATGATCGGAGATCAACATCTGGTTATGTCTTTATGATGGGTCCCTCAGCTATCTCTTGGTGCAGCAAGAAGCAAGACTCGGTGTCCGTATCTACCACGGAAGCGGAGTACAAGGCTTCGGCCTTGGCAGCTCAAGAAGCCATTTGGCTCAGGAGATTGGTAGAGGACGTTCATCAGGAGGTTCGAGGTCCCACTATGCTACGCGGGGACAATGAGAGTGCTCTCAAGCTGGTCAACAATCCAGTTTGTCACGCGAGGACCAAACATATAGAGATTGAGCACTGTACAACCCCGATATTCGCCAGGTAAGGAAATCGAGCGAGACGGGAGTGGCGAGATCCAGACCTCGCCGAGATCGGCCCCCAGCCGATGAGACCTCGGCAGACCACCAAAATAAGCAGCGAGGTCCTCGCGAGGCGACCCTCTAAAAGGGACGACGCGGGCAGTATTCGCGAGAGGACCCGCGAGAACTCCTTCAGCAAGGTTCTCGCAAGGCGATCCCCCGGAAGAGATATCGCGGACAGGACCCGCGAGAAGGCCTCCGAGAGCTCCGACAGTAAGGTCATCGCAACCCCCTATCCATAAATCATTAGGGTCAACTTACCATTTTACCCTTGGTGGTCTGCCCTTAGCCTCTCCAAACAGCGGAGCTTGGCTGTTAGCAGACCCATTTTGGGTGCAGATAGTAAAATCTAAAGGCGGAATCCTGTTATTTGCTTCTCCTGCACTCTTCTTGCACGTTCTCAACCACCTTCAGGCCCGTGCCCACGAAATAGGATGTCCCATCTTTGTAGGCCCGAAATGAGAACAGCTTCCGGAAGACCGGGAGGCTGAACTCGATTCGCTCCTCGCGGAGGTAGCAGGAGAAAGCGGTGACCACCGCCATGGCATTAGGTGTGAGCTGGCCGGGAACCACGCCATAATGCTTGAGCACCTAACAGGCAATGAGAACAGGATTAATCCGCGTGGCGAGCGAGACTCGAGTGGCAAAAAAATAGGAAGTAAGAGAGAACGATTATTACCTGGCGAACTTCTGGCCATAAAGGAAGGCGCAAACCGACCGCGAAATGGGCGGTAGGAATGGCCAGCTCATCGACCAATGGGTCGTTAATCACGTCGTCCTCGGTAGGGCGGCGTGCCTCGAACGGGAGGGGGGGGGGGGGGGTGACGTAATCAGCGACCGCACTGAAGTACTCCTCATTAGTCAAGTTGCAGGTAAAAAAGCTATGCTCGGCAAAGGCCTTCGCGACACTTCGCCGGCCCTCCGACTCCGCGTCGCCGCCCATCTGGAAAACCTGCGAGAAAGGAAGGAACGCGAGAACGAGAAAGAGTGAGAGCTCTGCAGCAGAAGAAGAAGAAGATCGACAATAAATGCGGTGGTTGGCCCAGTCAAGACCACCTATTTATAGCCAAAGCAAAAGGGCGGGAGGAAGTCCAAACGTCGGCGAGCACGAGTATCAACAAAAACATCACATCTCGTACGCGGGCGAGGGATGTGAAATTTTTTTTCTAAGGACCTTGTGAGAGCAAGCAGGAATCGATTATGCAACTTAGAGATACAAGCCAAACAACCAGAAACAAACTTTAGGCAAGCAATTGATCTTTATTGATAGCATAAACTTCATTACAGGGCAAGGCATGCTTGGCGAGACATGATTTCGCCAGCACAGATACCAAACAGAAATACAAGAAGATGAGGATAGCTTGAGATCGCTCCAGACCGTGCGATCTCCCTGCGACTTCAACACACTGCCAGGTCACAGCGCCTTGCCGATCACAGCACACCACCAATCCGCTGATCAGACCGCTCCCTTCTTCCGACCTCCTGATTCTCCCGAACTCCAGCACCACAACTCCAAGCCGCAGACCGCCCGAACACTTTCAGAGGAAGAGGTGATCGCTGCTGCCCACACTATCCGCAGAAGCTGCACAAGAGGAATTCAATCAGCAGACCGCACGGTCAGAATAAACCAGACCGCAGGAAACAAGCGAACTCAGCTTACACTTGGTGTGTCCTCCTTTGCTGCTACAGTGGCCTCCTATTTATAGGCACGGGACCTGATCCAGTCACCACCCTATGAGATAGGATCACCACCCTCCAGATCGCGCGACCTGACCGGTCACACTGCGCGATCAGCAACATTACTTCTGCTTCATTTTGGTGAACCCGCCAGCTTCAATGTCGCCATGAGAGACCGCCACTCTCACAGCAGACCGCGACTCTACAAAGAGCTCGCCAGACCGCCCGAAGCTATTCACCACCTATGTTCGCACGAGACCGCGAACACAGCCAGTCCGCCATCAACCCGCAAACTCCTGTCCGTATGTCGATCTCCTCCTGAGACCGCGAACAGCAACCAGCTCGCATACCAGTCTCCTCCTGAGACCGCGAACTGAGACCGCGCGACTAAGAACCTTAGTCCGCGAAAACCCCCAGAAAGCCCGGTCAGCTACCAGACCGCATTCCGGAGAGAACCTGGATCAAACTGTGCGGTCACACCAGACCGCCACAGCCTTGAAGAGGACAGCACGCCACGCGGTCACGCACAGACCGCGCGGCTCCTTCAGCAGACTTTGGATAAGACCAGCGGTCAACCCGGGAGACTGCAGCTAGGCTAAGATCAGCCAGACCGTGGATGCAGACCGCCAGGTCATGCGGTCACGTCAGACCGCCCGACCTCCTCCCAGACCGCCCAGGTCCAAAAAGCCTCCTTCACTTCCACTTCAACAATTTCAACAAGGGAAACCCGCGAGGTTAGCACAAACGACAACCCTGCAGAATACGTTTAGCGAGGACAGAGGGTCCTCGCGAGCGCGATGTAACAAAATAAATAAATTCATTGATAGCGAGCGAGAAACCATAAAAGGTAATGATACTAATTGTCGAAAGAAATAGCAGCCAGCAGGAGTGGCGAATTTGCGAGTCGCAAAATATGGCGAGACCGTTCAAAGATGACGACGATTATTACAGTCACAATACAACGTCTAGCGAGAATCGTGTGGGAGCCATGTCCACCGGCCACCACCCCGCGACCCTGACCTCGGTGGTACCCTAGAATTATAATTGTCCTCTGCCAAACGACCCTCCGGTCCATGAGGTAAGCGTAGTCTCTCATTCTCGCTATGTGCACCTCCGGCGTCATGGCGATCTCGTCCTGATCGCGCTGTCTCGCTTGTCGAAGCCTCGCACACTCCTCCATCAGGACCGCGTGCCTATCCTCCGCGGCTTCCCTATCCCGTATCGCCTGCATGTTGAGATCCATCAGCATTCGCCCATGCTTCCTCAAGAGCTCCGCGGCTCGCTGCTTCATCGTCTCCGGATCTCGCGGATCCCCTATGAATTCCTCCACCTGGTCAGGAAGGGGAGACATCTCGTCATCGCCCAGTTCGGAATCGGTATGCGGATTTTCGACATTGTCTGTGATGAGTAGAATTTATACATATTATTAATATATAATTTATTGCAATATTTAAGTAAAATTAGTAATATATTCTATATTTTTATTTATAATTTATTTGTTTTATATTTTGATTTCTAATTTACGCTTTATTTATTTTTGTAGGTCTATCGCCGTGATCGTGCTCCCGAACTTTCAAATGAAATATTTATTGAAGTTGTCGCGTTGGCCACGTTCGTCATGCCACACTCGATATCGCCGTCATGCAAGTCTCATCGCATCCGTTCAAGTGCGGCGTGCGCCGATCCACCACCATCGAACTCCACCACCTTTGCATGTAAGGGGGTGCTCGACCACCCATGCATGATGCTAGAAATTTATGTATATGCATATATAAATATATAAATTTATATATAAATATATGTATGTATCGTGTATATATATATGAATCATATATATATATATATAAATATATATATATATACGATACATATATTTGCATCCACCGCCGGCGCCTCCGCCAACTCCGCCCAGCCACGTCAGCGATCCGCCGCCAGCGCCTCCGCCAACTCCGCCCAGCCACGTCAGCAATCCGGTCGTTTTATCCTCCAAACCCCCCTCCACGCTGCCACTTTTGTTTTTCTGCCGTTTCACCTCCAGAAATCCCGCCGCCAGCTGCCAACTCACATAAAAACGCCACCTCAAATGGAGCCTGATGGAATCGCCATTTATTTCATGCATTAAAACAGCCATGGACCCCACCCCTCTATATTTATTTTCTTTTCTTCAAATGTTTGGGCTGGCAGTTATTAGTTTGCACCTATAAATGAGGATCATTTGGGAGAAGAATCGGGCCCCCGCCAGCTACCGGTGGATCAATTCTAAAGTAGATTTTCTGTATTTTTGTACTTCTTTTATGTATTTTTAATTTCATATATTTTCCCTTCCCTAGCTTAGTTTTAATTCAAGCATTGCAATTCCATTCCGTAGCTTAGAAATTCAATATCTTGCTCATGTACTTTAATTTCTTTAGAATTAATAAAAATATTTCTTGTCCGAAATTTATTCCTCCTCGCTCTTTAATTCGATTTATGTTCAGTTAGTCTTGCACCAACATTTGATCGGAGTAAACTCTTTTGGAATCGTGATTTCTTTTCTTTATTTTCGAAAGCATAAGGTTTGTTCTTCGATTTATTCTTAGTAATCACATAGGTCGTATTCTAGTTAGCCGAGAGGCTCGTGCATACGGATCGATCACCGAGAATAAAAGGAGTTGATCGCAACCCTTGAGAAAGGGCGACGAGATTCTTCCGGATAGGAGTAAAAGCCTATAGTGGGATTCACCGCGCTAAGGCAAGCTTTAAGGTATTCTTCTTAAATGAGAGTTTAAGTTGATATCCTTAATCTTAGTTGAGTGTATTCCTCGAGAGAGGTGCGTTCATGCTTTGGGAGTCTCCACGGTCAAGTCTATCTCTTTTTGCTTTCCGATTTTGATTATGCAATTCTCATTTTCCTAAGTTTAATTCTGGATCAGATGTTTTTATCTTTTGTTTTCTTTTATTAAAACCAAAATCAATTTATTTATCGATAAAATAATAAAAATTTACTCGAAGTAGGAGTACTTAACATGACCCGAGTCTAATACGACCTTGGTCTAGCGAGATCCTATACTTTATTCGATACGGTACACTTGTCGTTGTCGTTTGTCGTAGTTATATTTTGCGCATCAAGTCTTTATAACTCGACGCATTTTTATGCATCAAGTTTTTGGCGCCGTTGCCGGGGACATTTGTTGATATTTTGAAAAGAGTGAATTTTATTAATTTTATCATTTTTTTTATTTATTAAAATATAAAAAAAAAATTATTTTCAATTAAAAGCGCAACCTAAATTCTTGGAAAGGGAGATTTGGGCTTTCATCCCATCACATCTCCTAGTACCGTTGCGAACCCTTCACCGGGTAGTCCTCGGGAAGTCCAAGACTAATATTAATCCGCTTTTAAAAGAAAAGAAAGAAATTTTTTTTTCTTATTTTTATTTCAATTCCATTCATTTAAAATTCGTTTGTTTATAAAAAAAATATGTTTTGGCTATCCGCCGCGCTTGAGAATGCTAATAATGTCTTAGAACTTTCTGCTTCTATTAACGCGCTTCAAGATAAAATCAATGATTTTGAAGCCGCGGTTAGGATAAATAATGTTATTAGGGAACATTCTTCGCAAAATTCTCAAAATTTTAATAAAGAAAATAGTTTTCATAACAATTATCAAAATAATTTTTCCTATGAAAGTAATTTTTGTGAAAACAATTTTTCAAATTTCTACGAGAATAATTTTCCTAACGCTAATAATTCTAATTTTCAAAATTCTCAAAATTTTAATAGTGAAAATAATTTTTATTCTAATTATGGAAATAATTTTTCTCAAAATAATTTCTATGATTCTTATGAAAATAATTTTTCTAACTCTTATGAGAATTCTAGCTATAATTTAAATTCTCAAAATTTTTCTTATGAAAATATTTTTAATTTTAATAAAGGTAATTCTCATGAATCTTATGAAAATAATTTTCATGATTTTTATTCTAATAATTTTCATGAGGAAAATAATTTTTATAAGAAAAATGCTTTTTATAATCCAGATAATGCTGGTGATTCTTTTTCACTCACCGACGTGGATTATTCATGGTGGGCAGGCCACCCAGATAGTCTTCGCGGCGATGAAGAAATTTCATCTCCTAAAAATTTTAATTCCCTAATTGCTCCTCCCTCCCAGATTTTAGAAAATTCGTTAAGTAAAAATTATTCGCATTTTCATGATAATTCGCTAACGCCACCTATTTTTGAAAATGAAATAAATGAAAATGATGATTCTACGCGTTTTGACATAACGATTATTTTAGGGGAGAAAACCTTTATTTTAAACGAACAATCGGATTTTAATCTTTTTCTTTCACAAGTGACTCCTCCTTGTGAAATTGTTTCTGACCCCTTTGCTTTTGATTCTTCAATTCCTAATGATTTTCATGTAGAGGATGAGCCGTCGCAACTAAACGTCGTCGTGGACCCATTTGCCGCTCATCTACAAAAATTCAAATCACCTCAGGTATGGATAGGTGGTTCGAATTTACACTCTCAACCTAAAAGCAACAAGGAGAATCAAATAGCAAGTGGAGGATTCGCCGGGCAACGGATCACATCCAAGTTCCCGCAACGCATATTCAGGGAGTTGCCCATGCACCTTAAATTTTATTTTCCTTTTAGCTAACACTAACCGTCTAGCTTAAAGACGGGAAAAACAAAGCGCTCTTGGGAGGCACCCCATGCTTATCTTTCTTTTTGCTTTAAATTTTTTTTTTTAGTGAACTTTTTTCTTTTGTTTTCCCCTTCCCCGTGCTTTATAAACATTGGGGACAATGTTTATCTTTAAGTATGGGGGAGTGTCTCTTTTACTTTTCAATTAAATAAAAACACAATTTTTTTTTGAAAAAATAGAAAAAATAAACAAAAAAAATAATAAACCCCATCTTACCCTTTTCTCGCTCACAAAACTATTTTGAGAATATTTATAAGCATTTTTTATCATTTTAATTTGCTAAATCTTTTATTTTAATCATAGTTAGTTAAATTTAGTTTTTAGGCGATTTTAACTTAAGAATCATTTTATGATGTTAATCTAATTAGAGTGATTTAGTTAGCATTTATTCTCGCATATTTTTAATTAGTCTCAATTTTGTAGTGATTATGTGTAACATGTTTAGATTCTAATTATTTCAATCTCATACTTTTAGATCCTTAGAAAATTTGAAATCTACTAAATATTGCTCTCTAGTATTTTTGTTTAATCTAAAATAAAATTAAAATAGCCTTTAACCCTTTAGCCCAAATCCTTTAGCCTTCCCCTAACCCAAGAAAAGATCATACGGCATGGGAATAAGAGGATAAAATTCATTATTCCCTAAACGTATGCACCCTTATTATGAAAAAAAAATTATGAAAAGAATATATGTCATGGAAATTAGAGGATAAAATTCATGATTTCCTAAATATATTCAAATCCAAAAAGAAAATAAAAGAGAAGGAGGTGAGAGGATAAAATTCATCACCTTCAATCAAAGCTCTCTTCATAAAACCCTCAAAAAAACCTAGCCAATATAATTGCATTTTAGTTTTAAATTAAAATATTTGGAGAGCATAAGTAGTAGTTCTTACTTTTCTTCAAGTTTCTTCAAGTGTAGGTTTTAATAATTTTTATCTAAAGTATTGTTTGCAAAATTACTAAATTTTGTGTGCTAGTAAATTTATTTGAGAATTCTTAGCTAATCATTTCTTCTCTTTTTATTTAATGTCATAATTTAGGACTTAAGCCGAAAATCCTCGAATTCTAACTCTTAACTCTCTTTTGATGTAAATAAATTTTTAGTTGAATTCTAAATGATATTAATGCCTTATGAATACCTCTTATGGTTTTGCTCGGGACGAGCAAAAGCTTAAGTATGGGGGTATTTGATGAGTAGAATTTATACATATTATTAATATATAATTTATTGCAATATTTAAGTAAAATTAGTAATATATTCTATATTTTTATTTATAATTTATTTGTTTTATATTTTGATTTCTAATTTACGCTTTATTTATTTTTGTAGGTCTATCGCCGTGATCGTGCTCCCGAACTTTCAAATGAAATATTTATTGAAGTTGTCGCGTTGGCCACGTTCGTCATGCCACACTCGATATCGCCGTCATGCAAGTCTCATCGCATCCGTTCAAGTGCGGCGTGCGCCGATCCACCACCATCGAACTCCACCACCTTTGCATGTAAGGGGGTGCTCGACCACCCATGCATGATGCTAGAAATTTATGTATATGCATATATAAATATATAAATTTATATATAAATATATGTATGTATCGTGTATATATATATGAATCATATATATATATATAAATATATATATATATACGATACATATATTTGCATCCACCGCCGGCGCCTCCGCCAACTCCGCCCAGCCACGTCAGCGATCCGCCGCCAGCGCCTCCGCCAACTCCGCCCAGCCACGTCAGCAATCCGGTCGTTTTATCCTCCAAACCCCCCTCCACGCTGCCACTTTTGTTTTTCTGCCGTTTCACCTCCAGAAATCCCGCCGCCAGCTGCCAACTCACATAAAAACGCCACCTCAAATGGAGCCTGATGGAATCGCCATTTATTTCATGCATTAAAACAGCCATGGACCCCACCCCTCTATATTTATTTTCTTTTCTTCAAATGTTTGGGCTGGCAGTTATTAGTTTGCACCTATAAATGAGGATCATTTGGGAGAAGAATCGGGCCCCCGCCAGCTACCGGTGGATCAATTCTAAAGTAGATTTTCTGTATTTTTGTACTTCTTTTATGTATTTTTAATTTCATATATTTTCCCTTCCCTAGCTTAGTTTTAATTCAAGCATTGCAATTCCATTCCGTAGCTTAGAAATTCAATATCTTGCTCATGTACTTTAATTTCTTTAGAATTAATAAAAATATTTCTTGTCCGAAATTTATTCCTCCTCGCTCTTTAATTCGATTTATGTTCAGTTAGTCTTGCACCAACATTTGATCGGAGTAAACTCTTTTGGAATCGTGATTTCTTTTCTTTATTTTCGAAAGCATAAGGTTTGTTCTTCGATTTATTCTTAGTAATCACATAGGTCGTATTCTAGTTAGCCGAGAGGCTCGTGCATACGGATCGATCACCGAGAATAAAAGGAGTTGATCGCAACCCTTGAGAAAGGGCGACGAGATTCTTCCGGATAGGAGTAAAAGCCTATAGTGGGATTCACCGCGCTAAGGCAAGCTTTAAGGTATTCTTCTTAAATGAGAGTTTAAGTCGATATCCTTAATCTTAGTTGAGTGTATTCCTCGAGAGAGGTGCGTTCATGCTTTGGGAGTCTCCACGGTCAAGTCTATCTCTTTTTGCTTTCCGATTTTGATTATGCAATTCTCATTTTCCTAAGTTTAATTCTGGGTCAGATGTTTTTATCTTTTGTTTTCTTTTATTAAAACCAAAATCAATTTATTTATCGATAAAATAATAAAAATTCACTCGAAGTAGGAGTACTTAACATGACCCGAGTCTAATACGACCTTGGTCTAGCGAGATCCTATACTTTATTCGATACGGTACACTTGTCGTTGTCGTTTGTCGTAGTTATATTTTGCGCATCAAGTCTTTATAACTCGACGCATTTTTATGCATCAGTCTGCAAGATTTTACAAGGTTAGATGACGAGCGCGAGATCATGCAGGGTTTCAGCGAGGCCATAACGCTTACCGAGAGGGGGGCGAGAAGCCGAAGGACGGCCCTGGAACACATTGCCATAGTGGGGGTAGAGGGATTTGCCCAGGCCGGCAGGATAAGCTGTGTTGTTGGTCGGGGGAATCGTTGGCGGTGCGGAGCCACCGGTCTCCTCGCTCGTCAGGAGCTGGAACCCGGGCTTATCTATGATTTTACCTGGAGGAGGCGGAGACGGCGTCCGCGACGACGGGCGGGCCGGGGACTTCAGGGGCGAGACTGTAAGAAAAGAGTAACGGAGGTCATATACGGTTGACAGAAGTATTACGGTATGCGAGATTAAGATCATACCGGTGACATCTTTCCCAGCAAGGTTCAGATCCGCCTGTGGACTCTTGCGAGACCTCTCAGCGGGTTCTCCAATGTTCCCGCTCGGCAAAGCATCCTGCGAGTAGAAATTAGTGAGGAGCGATTTATCGACGTGAATTCGAGTAGCTCATACCTCCTCGGGGCGGCGATCATCCGGGGAGGAGTCCAGCATCATAGAGTCGTCGCCGGAGCGACGAGCCGCCTTCGCCTTCTTGACTTTCGGCGATTGAACGGGGGGCGGCCGGTTCATCCAGGCGGGGACCTTGGTCGTGGAAGGTAGCCCGCCAGCTCTCATCGCCCTCAGGCGAGCCTCTGCTTCTTCGGAGATCGGCATCTCCAGGCAGCTAAAATAAGAAAGGGAAGAAAAGAAACGGCGCGCGCCAATAGGGGTTCGGGACGATATTTATAGCCTACGGGGTGGGTCCCACCAAAGATTCCTGACAGGTCATCCGGGAGCGGTCGAATATCAGGGGTTAGACGATTCTTCGCGAGGACATTAGTCCTCGCGAAGAGCGGGGATTGTGTACAACCCCGATATTCGCTAGGTAAGGAAATCGAGCGAGAAGGGAGTGGCGAGATCCAGACCTCGCCGAGATCGGCCCCCAGTCGATGAGACCTCGGCAGACCACCAAAATAGGCAGCGAGGTCCTCGCGAGGCGACCCTCTAAAAGAGACATCGCGGGCAGTATTCGCGAGAGGACCCGCGAGAACTCCTTCAGCAAGGTTCTCGCAAGGCGATCCCCCGGAAGAGATATCGCGGACAGGACCCGCGAGAAGGCCTCCGAGAGCTCCGACAGTAAGGTCATCGCAACCCCCTATCCATAAATCATTAGGGTCAACTTACCATTTTACCCTTGGTGGTCTGCCCTTAGCCTCTCCAAACAGCGGAGCTTGGCTGTTAGCAGACCCATTTTGGGTGCAGATAGTAAAATCTAAAGGCGGAATCCTGTTATTTGCAGACCAGATCAGAAAATCTATAAATTGGACCTTAAGGGCACCTTTCGAGAGGATCTCACTTCAGCTTCCCTCTCCTTAGGCTTTCTTTGGTTAGCATTTCCAGAGCTCTCCAAGGTTCCTAAGTCTCAGCTTTGGCTTGGGAGGGGTAGCGCTCAACGATCTTACGGGTTAGTGGAGGGACCTCCTCGCTGTGACTAAGGTCTTAGTCAATTTCCTAATCTTCCGTCTACCCTCCTCGAGGGATCAGTAAGGGCTAGCCGCCCCTCATCTCGGTGAGGGCCCCGAGCTCTATGAGAGACCGAGAAATCGGTTTCAACAAGCACCATTTCATTCGTGAAAAGGTGTTGGGAGGATCTCTTATGGTCGAGCATGTTCAGAGTGCGGACAATGTCGCAGACATCTTCACAAAGCCGCTGGCGAAGGGACCGTTTACTCGGTTAAGGGGGTTGCTCGGGCTAGTTTCCACTTCCCACTTCAAGGGGGAGTGTTGAAATTGTTGAAGTGAAGTGGAAGGGAGTCCGGCTGGTCTGAAGGCTGGAGATCGCAGAGACCGCGCGGTCTGCGCTGGTGCTCTGGCGGTTTGGTTATGCGATCTCTCCCTGCTGTTCTGGCGATCTGCTTTGATCGGCCAGTTTGCTTCTTGGTTTTGTCGTTGGTTCTGGCATCCTGTTGCGAGTTCTTCCGGTCTTGTTCTGGGCGGCCTGTTCTTGGTTGTCCGCAGTGACCGGGCGGCTTGTTTGGGCTGTTCTAGCGACTTGGTTCAAGTCGGCCAGATGTTTGTCCCTGCGTAGGAGATCTCAGGGAGGGTGGTCGGTGTATCCGCGCGGCTTGTGCGCGGACTGCTGCTGTCTTGCTGACTTGGGCTGGATCTTGTCCAAGTGTTATGTCCGCGCGGCTTGTGCGCGGACTGCTGCTGTCTTGCTGACTTGGGCTTGATCTTGTCCAAGTGTTATGTCTGCGTGGCTTATGCGCGGACTGCTGCTGTCTTGCGGACTTGTGCTGGATCTCGTCCAAGTGCTGTGTCCGCACGGTCTGTCTTATGATACCGCTCGCGATCTGACGCGTGGTGCCTGTATCCCAATTTGTGCGGTGTCGACATCTGTCCACCCGCCTATAAATAGGGGTGCATGGCCCGTCATTCCTAACAAGAACTGTAAGAACAAGATCCCAGATTGTTTCTTGCGGCCTCAAGTTTGAAGTCGCGCGGTCTCGGAAGTGAGCTAACCGGTTGTTGTGTTCGCAGGTTTGCGGTCAGCAGGTTGTGGTCTCCTTCCTTGGTGATTTCCGGCGGCTTAAATAAACAGTTCGTCTGCGGTCTTTCAGCGAACTGGTTTATTGTGTTCTTGTGCTGTTCGCAGCGGACTCAGTGATACGGCGACCTTCAGCGGTTAGGCTGTCTGAGTTGCGGTCTGGCGACAGCTTCAGTTCCTTGTTCCAATAAGCTTCAGTTCGTGCAGTCTGGGATTGCGGTCTGGCAGTGCAGCTTGTCTTCTTCTGTTCACGCGGTCTCAAGGTGTTTCTGCGGTCTGACTGTGCAAGCGGTCTGGGAGTACAGCAGAGCAAGCCGGGTGGCCTGAGCCTTTTTGCGGTCCGTGCGGTCTCTGCTTTGGCAGATCGCCAGTTTCAGTTTTGGTGTGTTTGTTCTTCTCATCTCCGTGATTCTTATGAATCATGTCTCGCCATGTATACCTCGCATTGTAAAGCAGTTCTGTTTCAATAAAGATTTCTTGTGTTGCTGTTTTGGCATTGTGGTTGTTTGGCTATAACTCTTGTTGATACAACTCCTGCTTACTCCTAAACGGTCTTTCAAAAATTTTAACACCTAGCCCCAATGCTGGCCCGCTGACCAGGCTCCCATCAAGCTGGCAGGGCCGGGAACCGCTCGGTGGACAAGTTTTTCAAAGGTACTTAACCCCGATGCTGGCCCGCTGACCAGGCTCCCATCAAGCTGCCAGGGCCGGGAACCGCTCGTTGGCCGAATGTTTCAAAGGTACCTAGCCCCAATGCTGGCCCGCTGACCAGGCTCCCATCAAGCTGGCAGGGCCGGGAACCGCTCGGTGGCTGAATGTTTCAAAGGTACCTAGCCCCGATGCTGAACCGCTGACCAGGCTCCCATCAAGCTGGCAGGGCAGGGAACCGCTCGGTGGCCGAATGTTTCAAAGGTACCTATCCCCGATGCTGGCCCGCTGACCAGGCTCCCATCAAGCTGGCAGGGCCGGGAACTGCTCGGTGGCCAAGTGTTTCAAAAGGTACTTAACCCCAATGCTGGCCCGCTGACCAGGCTCCCATCAAGCTGGCAGGGCCGGGAACCGCTCGGTGGCCGAATGTTTAAAAGGTACCTATCCCCGATGATGGCCCGCTGACCAGGCTCCCATCAAGCTGGCAGGGCCGGGAACCGCTTGGTGGCCGAATGTTTCAAAGGTACCTAGCCCCGATGCTGGCCCGCTAACCAGGCTCGCATCAAGTTGGCAGGGCCGGGAACCGCTCGGTGGCCAAATATTTCAAAGGTACTAAACCTCGATGCTGGCCCGCTGACTAGGCTCCCATCAAGCTGGCAGCCCGGGAACCGCTCAGTGGCCGAATGTTTCAAAGGTACTTAGCCCCAATGCTGGCCCGCTGACCAGGCTCCCACCTAGCTGGCAGTGCCGGGAAGCATTCGGTGGCTGGAAGGTCTCTCTGTATTTTTCCTCCGAGGTGGTCTCGCTAGCCGGGCTCTCACTAGCCGGCAGGGTCGGAAGACCTCTCGGGGAGGCTATGTATTTTCCCCCGAGTTGGTCTCGCTAGTCGGGCTCTCACTAGCCAGCAGGGTCGGAAGACCTCTCGGGGAGGCTATGTATTTTTCCCCGAGGTGGTCTCGCTAGCCGGGCTCTCACTAGCCGGCAGGGTTAGAAGACCTCTCGGGGAGGCTATGTATTTTTCCCCGAGGTGGTCTCGCTAGCCGAGATCTCACTAGCCGGCAGGGTCGGAAGACCTCTCGGGGAGGCTATGCATTTTTCCCCGAGGTGGTCTCGCTAGCCGAGCTCTAACTAGCCGACGGGGTTGGAAGACCTCTCGTGAGGCTATGTATTTTTCCCCCGAGGTGGTCTCGCTAGCCGGGCTCTCACTAGCCGGTAGGGTCGGAAGACCTCTCGGGGAGGCTATGTATTTTTCCCCCGAGGTCGTCTCGCTAGCCGGGCTCTCACTGACCGGCAGGGTCGGAAGACTTCTCGGGGAGGCTATGTATTTTTCACCGAGGTGGTCTCGCTAGCCGGGCTCTCACTAGCCGGCAGGGTCGGAAGACCTCTCGGGGAGGCTATGTATTTTTCCCCGAGGTGGTCTCGCTAGTCGGGCTCTCACTAGCCGGCGGGGTTGGAAGACCTCTCGTGAGGCTATGTATTTTTCCCCGAGGTGGTCTCGCTAGCCGGGCTCTCACTAGTCGGCGGGGTTGGAAGACCTCTCGTGAGGCTATATATTTTTTCCGAGGTAGCACCATTAGCCAGATTCCCAACGACACTCATTGAATGTGCAGGGTTGGACATTTCTTTCTGAGCGTATACCTCGCTCGAAAAGAGCGGGGATTGTGTACAACCCTGAATTCGCCGAGTGTTTTTCCGAGACCCAGGAGTCTTTTAGAAGATTGTGCGGTAACATAGTCCATGACAGGAAGAGTAGGTGCAGAGGGGGGCGAGCAGGGAGGGGGGCCAGCCCTCTGGCTTGCCCCATACCCATGGGGGGCGAGCCGGGAGGGGGCCCAGCCCCCTGGCTCGCCCCAGACCATTAGGGGGCGAGGCAGGAGGGGGCCCAGCCCCCTGGCTCGCCCAGACCATTAGGGGGCGAGCCGGGAGGGGGCCAAGGCCCCTGGCTTGCCCCAGACCCTTAGGGGGTGAGCTGGGAGGGGGCACAGAACCCTGGCTCGCCCCAGAGCCCTTAGGGGGGAGCTGAGAGGGGGCCTAGCCCCATGGCTCTCCCCAGAGCCCTTAGGGGGCGAGCCGGGAGGGGGCCCAGCCCCTGGCTCGCCCCAGACCCTTAGGGGGCGAGCCGGGAGTGGGCCCTGCCCCCTGGCTTGCCCCAGATCCCTTAGGGGGCGAGCAGGGAGGGGTGGCAGCCCCCTGGCTCGCCCCAGACCCTTGGGGGGTGAGCCGGGAGGGGGGCCAGCCCCCTGGCTTGCCCCAGACCCTTGAGGGGCGAGCCAGGATGGGGGTCAGCCCCCTAGCTCTCCCCAGACCCTTGAGGGGCGAGCTGGGAGGGGTGCCAGCCCCCTGGCTCGCCCCAGACCCTTGGGGGGCGAGCCGGGAGGGGGGCCAGCCCCTTGGCTCTCCCCAGACCCTTAGGGGGCGAGCCGGGAGGGGGGCGAGCTGGGAGGGGGGGCCAGCCCCCTTGCTCGCCCCAGACCCTTGGGGGGCGAGCCGGGAGGGGGGCCAGCCCCTAGCTCGCCCCATACCCTTGAGGGGCGAGCCGAGAGGGGGCCCAGCCCCCTGGCTCGCCCCAGACCATTAGGTGGCGAGCCGGGAGGGGGCCCAGCCCCCTGGCTCGCCCCAGACCCTTAGGGGGGGAGCCAGGAGGGGGCCCAGCCCCCTGGCTCGCCCCAGACCATTAGGGGGAGAGCCGGGAGGGGGCCCAGCCCCCTGGCTCGCCCCAGAACCTTAGGGGGCGAGCCGGGAGAGGATTAGGCCCCTGGCTCGCCCCAGAGCCCGTAGGGGGCGAGCCGGGAGGGGGCTAGGCCCCTGGCTTGCCCTAGAGCCCTTAGGGGGCGAGCCGGGAGGGGGCAAGGCCCCTGGCTCTCCCCATAGCCCTTACGGGGAGAGCCGGGAGAGGGCTAGGCCCCTGGCTCGCCCCAGAGCCCTTAGGGGGCGAGCTGGGAGAGGGCTAGGCCCCTGGCTCGCCCCAAAGCCCTTAGGGGGCGAGTCGGGAGGGGGCTAGGCCTCTGGCTCGTCCCAGAGCCCTTAGGGGGCGAGACGGCAGGGGGCCTAGCCCCATGGCTCTCCCCAGAGCCCTTAGGGGGCGAGCCTGGAGGGGGCCCAGCCCCCTGGCTCGCCCCAGACCCTTAGGGGGCGAGCCGGGAGTGGGCCCAGCCCCCTGGCTCACCCAGAGCCCTTAGGGGGCGAGCAGGGAGGGTGCCAGCCCCCTGGCTCTCCCCAAACCCTTGGGTGGCGAGCCGGGAGGGGGGCCAGCACCCTGGCTCGCCCCAGACACTTGAGGGGCGAGCCGGGAGGGGGGTCAGCCCCCTAGCTCGCCCCAGACCCTTGAGGGGCGAGCTGGGAGGGGTGCCAGCCCCCTGGCTCGCCCCAGACCCTTGGGGGGCGAGCCGGGAGAGGGGCCAGCCCCCTGGCTCTCCCCAGACCCTTGGGGGGCGAGCCGGGAGGGGGGCGAGCCGGGAGGGGGGGCCACGCCCCTGGCTCGCCCCAGACCCTTGGGGGGCGAGCCGGGAGTGGGGCCAGCCCCCTAGCTCGCCCCATACCCTTGAGGGGCGAGCCGGGAGGGGACCCAGCCCCCTGGCTCGCCCCAGACCATTAGGGGGCGAGCCAGGAGGGGACCCAGCCCCCTGGCTCGCCCCAGACCCTTAGGGGGTGAGCCGGGAGGGGGCCGAGCCCCCTGGCTCACCCCAGACCCTTAGGGGGTGAGCCGGGAGGGGGCCCTGCCCCCTGGCTCGCCCCAGAACCTTAGGGGGCGAGCCGGGAGAGGGCTAGGCCCTTGGCTCGCCCCAGAGCCCTTAGGGGGCGAGCCGGGAGGGGGCTAGGCCCCTGGCTTGCCCCAGAGCCCTTAGGGGGCGAGCCGGGAGGGGGCAAGGCCCCTGGCTCTCCCCAGCGCCCTTAGGGGGCGAGCCGGGAGAGGGCTAGGCCCCTGGCTCGCCCCAGAGCATTTAGGGGGCGAGCTGGGAGAGGGCTAGCCCCTGGCTCGCCCCAAAGCCCTTAGGGGGCGAGTCGGGAGGGGGCTTGGCCCCTGGCTCGCCCCAGAGCCCTTAGGGGGCGATACGGGAGGGGGCCAGGCCCCTGGCTTTCCCCAGAGCCCTTAGGGGGCGAGCCGGGAGGGGGCGAGGACCCTGGCTCGCCCCAGGGCCCTTAGGGGATGAGCCGGGAGAGGGCTAGGCCCCTGGCTCTCCCCAGAGCCCTTAGGGGGCAAGCCGGGAGGGGGCTAGGCCCCTGGCTCGCCCCAGAGCCCTTAGGGGACGAGCCGGGAGGGGGCTAGGCCCCTGGCTCGCCCCAGAGCCCTTAGGGGGTGAGCTGGGAGAGGGCCAGGCCCCTGGCTCGCCCCAGAGCCCTTAGGGGGTGAGCCGGGAGGGGGCTAGGCCCCTAGCTCACCCCAGAGCCCTTAAGGGGCGAGCAGGGAGGGGGGAAGCCCCCTGGCTCGCCCCAGAGCCCTTAGGGGGCGAGCAGGGAGGGGGGTCAGCCCCCTGGCCCGCCCCAGCTCTAAGGTAAGAAGCGGTCTACGTTTACCGTCTTAGAACAGCGGGACTTGGATATCCGCAGCCACTTCCGGGGGTATGTTGGTATTTTCAGGGACCGGTTTTTGGTTATTCGCAGCCCAACTTCCAAAATTCTATAAATAGGACCAAGGGGCACCATTTGGAGGCAAACTTATTCTAGGCTAGCTCTCTCTCTCTCTCTCCCTCCCTCCCCATGTCTCTCTAGGGGGGTGAGGAGAGCCTCCAGTGGTGCCCAAGCTTAGTAGTGGCTTGGGAGGGTAAGTTCCTAAGGGGCTTCCGGGTAAGTGTCGGGACCTCCCCACTAAGCCCTTGGTCCAGTCCATAGTTCCTCAACCTTCAACCTAGAGCTCTCCCTTGGGAGGAGTAAGGGTTGGTCGCTCCTCATCTCGGTGAGGGCTCCAAACTCCAAAGAGACCGAGAAATCGGTTTCAATAGAGCTCTCTCTCTCTCTCTCTCCCTCCCTCCCCAAGTTTCTCTAGGGGGTGAGGAGAGCCTCCAGTGGTGCCCAAGCTTAGTAGTGGCTTGGGAGGGGAAGTTTCTAAGGGGCTTCCGAGTTTGTGGCGGGACCTCCCCACTAAGCCCTTGGTCCAGTCCATAATTCCTCAATCTTCAACCTAGAGCTCTCCCTTGGGAGGAGTAAGGGTTGGTCGCCCCTCATCTCGGTGAGGGCTCCAAACTCCACAGAGACCGAGAAATCGGTTTCAACATTATGGTGCGGTGAGCGTGGAGTGTGACCGATTCAAGAAACTCTCAAGATGAGCTCCATGGACGGAGGTGGAGGAAGATCCGATCCAGGTCACTCGCAACCCTCGGTGGCTGGAGTGACGTTGGAGATGTTCGAAAATCTCCAGCGGGAGGTCATGCAGAACTTGCAGGTAGCTTTCGCCATGATAAGCGAAGGCAGGAGAGAAAGTGGTCCGGAGACCTCACCTCAGCAGATGGGCGAGATCATCCTCGGCCAGGCATCCGGGAAAGAGGTGCCGGAAGGGGGCGAGTGGGGAGGTCCTCGACCCCCACTCGCCGAGACCCAAGTGGGCGAGTGGAGAGGTCCTCGACCCCCACTCGCCGAGACCCAAGGGGGAGAGTGGGGAGGTGTCAAACCCCATCTCGCCCAGCTCCAAAGGGGGGCGAGCATAGGAAGTCCTTTGTGTGAGTTGATCCTCTCGGCCCCGGTTCCAGAGGGGTTCGGGAGGTTGGAGATGTCTCACTACTCCGGCAAGGATAACCCTGTCCTGCACCTGCAGTGGTTTGAGTACATGGTCTCCATCAGGCCCGTGACATACTCTTTCAAGTGTCGACTCTTCGCGACAACTTTGAAGGAGAAGGCTAGAGATTGGTTCCACCAGCTCCCTGCGGGATCCATCTATGCCTTCGAAGACTTACGTAGAGTCTTCCTGCTACGCTCCTCGACTTCAAGGAAGAGGAAGAAAGATGTCGAAGCACTTTTCAAGATCAAGCAAGAGCTGGGGGAGTCGCTGACTCACTATCTGGAGCGATCAGGGAGGAGGTTCTCCTCGTCCAAGAAGTGCCCGGGAACACCCTCAAGGTTGCCTTCACATTGGGGCTGCGGGAGGGATTCTTCAAGATGGACCTCAAGAGCAAAGCTCCTTTGTCCTTTGAGGAGTTGATGGAAAGGGTGGCAGAAGAAGTTGAGAGTGAGGAGGCCAACCCGGAGTTAGCGAGAAGGTTGGACAAGCTGAGTGAGTCGGAGGCAAGGCAGCAGGGGGGAAGGGTAGGGGCCCCCAAGAGGAAGTTCGACCAAGAGGAAGACAACTTCCAGGAAGAAGAGTCTGACCCCCCAGGGTGGAGGCAGGGACCGAAGGCACCCTCTCCACCACCTCAGCAAATCATGACAATCGGTTGGGGGAGAAGGAGGAGAGCTAGGAAGGCAGGAAGAAGAGGAAAAAGAAGGGGTATGGTTGAGTTACCTTACTGCGACTTCCACGATGAGGAGGGTCACGCGACGTCCGCCTACCCTGAATTCTTGGAACTAAGGGAGGCGAGGGGTCCAAGGAAGCAGCAACAACAACCAGAAGAGGTCGAGGAAGACCAGACTTAGGAGTAGGAGACCAAGTTTTAGTTTTCTTGCTTATCTTTTTCTTTGAGCCCATGTAGTATGATGGTCTACCTTCAGACTTAGTTTTTCTTACAAGTAATATGACAATCAAAGTTATGAAAGTTTTTCAGGTACTTAACCCCGGTGCTGGCCCGCTGACCAGGCTCCCATCAAGCTGGCAGGGCCGGGAACCGCTCGGTGGCCGAATGTTCCAAAGGTACCTAGCCCCGATGCTGGCCTGCTGACCAGGCTCCCATCATGTTGGCAGGGCCAGAAACCGCTCGGTGGCCGAATGTTTCAAAGGTACCTAGCCCCGATGCTGGCCCGCTGACCAGGCTCCCATCAAGCTGGCAGGGCCGGGAACCGCTCGGTGGCTGAATGTTTCAAAGGTACCTAGCCCCGATGCTGGCACGCTGACCAGGCTCCCATCAAGCTTGCAGGTCCGGGAACCGCTCAGTGGCCAAGTGTTTCAAAGGTACTTAACCCCGATGATGGCCCGCTGACTAGGCTCCCATCAAGCTGGCAGGGCTGGGAACC
This sequence comes from Dactylorhiza incarnata, assembly GCA_033032865.1. Classification (NCBI taxonomy): domain Eukaryota; kingdom Viridiplantae; phylum Streptophyta; class Magnoliopsida; order Asparagales; family Orchidaceae; genus Dactylorhiza; species Dactylorhiza incarnata. The sequence continues at coordinate 100,522 of JAWHQI010001066.1, forward strand.
GCTCGGTGGCCGAATGTTTCAAAGGTACCTAGCCCCGATGCTGGACCGTTGACCAGGCTCCCATCAAGCTGGCAGGGCTGGGAACCGCTCGGTGGCCGAATATTTCAAAGGTACCTAGCCCTGAAGCTGGCCCGCTGACCTGGCTCCCATCAAGCTGGCAGGGCCGGGAACCGCTCTGTGGCCGAATGTTTCAAAGGTACCTAGCCCCGATGCTGGCTCACTGACCAGGCTCCCATCAAGCTGGCAGGGCCGGGAACCGCTCGGTGGACAAGTGTTTCAAAGGTACTTAACCCCGATGCTGGCCCGCTGACCAGGCTCCCATCAAGCTGGCAGGGTCGGGAACCGCTCGGTGGCCGAATGTTTCAAAGGTACCTAGCCCCGATGCTGGCCCGCTGACCAGGCTCCCATCAAGCTGGCAGGGCCGGGAACCGCTCGGTGGACGAATATTTCAAAGGTACCTAACCCCGATGCTGGCCCGCTGACCAGGCTCCCATCAAGTTGGGAGGGCCGGGAACCGCTCGGTGGGCAAATGTTTCAAAGGTACTTAACCCCGATGCTGGCCTGCTGACCAGGCTCCCATCAAGCTGGCAGGGCCAGGAACCGCTCAGTGGCCGAATGTTTCAAAGGTACTTAGCCCCGATGCTGAGCCGCTGACCAGGCTCCCACCTAGCTGGCAGGGCCGGGAACCGTCCGGTGGCTGGAAGGTCTCTATGTATTTTTCCCCCGAGGTAGTCTCGCTAGCCGGGCTCTCACTAGCCGGCAGGGTCAGAAGACCTCTCGGGGAGGCTATGTATTTTCCCCCGAGGTGGTCTCGCTAGCCAGGATCTCACTAGCCGGCAGGGTCGGAAGACCTCTCGGGGAGGCTATGTATTTTTCCCCCGAGGTGGTCTCGCTAGCCGGGCTCTCACGAGTCGACAGGGTCGGAAGACCTCTCAGGGAGGCTATGTATTTTTCACCGAGGTGGTCTCGCTAGCCGGGCTCTCACTAGCCGGCAGGGTTAGAAGACCTCTCGGGGAGGCTATATATTTTTCCCCGAGGTGGTCTCGCTAGCCAGGCTCTCACTAGTCGGCAGGGTCGGAAGACCTCTCGGGGAGGCTATGTATTTTTACCCGAGGTGGTCTCTCTAGCCGGGCTCTCACTAGCCGACGGGGTTGGAAGACCTCTCGTGAGGCTATGTATTTTTCCCCCGAGGTGGTCTCGCTAGCCGTGCTCTCACTAGCCGGCAGGGTCGGAAGACCTCTCGGGGAGGCTATATATTTTTCCCCCGAGGTGGTCTCGCTAGCCGGGATCTCACTAGCCGGCAGGGTCGAAAGACTTCTCGGGGAGGGTATGTATTTTTCCCCGAGGTGGTCTCGCTAATCGGGCTCTCATTAGCCGGCAGGGTCGGAAGACCTCTCGGGGAGGCTATGTATTTTTCCCCGAGGTGGTCTCGCTTGCCGGGATCTCACTAGCCGGCGGGGTTGGAAGACCTCTAGTGAGGTTATGTGTTTTTCCTTGAGGTGGTCTCGCTAGCCGGGCTCTCACTAGTCGACGGGGTTGGAAGACCTCTCGTGAGGCCATATATTTTTTCTGAGGTAGCACCATTAGCCAGATTCCCAACGACACTCGTCGAATGTGCAGGGTTGGACATTTCTTTCCGAGTGTGTACCTCGCTCGAAAAGAGCGGGGATTGTGTACAACCCTGAATTCGCCGAGTGTTTTTCCAAGACCCAGGAGTCTTTTAGAACATTGTGCGGTAACATAGTCCATGACAGGAAGAGTAGGGGCAGAGGGGGGCAAGCAGGGAGGGGGGCCGGCCCATTGGCTTGCCCCAGACCCTTGGGGGGCGAGCCGGGAGGGGGCCCAACCCCCTGGCTCGCCCCAGACCATTAGGGGGCGAGCCGGGAGGGGGCCCAGCCCCCTGGCTCGCCCAGACCATTAGGGGGCGAGCCGGGAGAGGGCCCAGCCCCCTGGCTCGCCCCAGACCCTAAGGGGGTGAGCCGGGAGTGGGCCCAGCACCCTGGCTCACCCCAGACCCTTAGGGGGCGAGCCGGGAGGGGGCGCAGCCCCCTGGCTCTCCCCAGAGCCCTTAGGGGGCAAGCCGGGAGGGGGCCCAGCCCCCTGGGTCGCCCAGAGCCCTTAGGGGGCGAGCTGGGAGGGGTCCCAGCCCCCTGGCTCGCCCCAGACCCTTAGGGGGCTAGCCGGGAGGGGGCCCAGCCCCCTGGCTCTCCCCAGAGCCCTTAGGGGGCGAGCAGGGAGGGGTGCCAGCCCCCTGGCATTCCCAGACCCTTGGGGGGCGAGCTGGGAGGGGGACCAGCCCCCTGGCTCGCCCCAGACCCTTGAGGGGGGAGCCGGGAGGGGGGCCAGCCCCCTGGCTCGCTCCATACCCTTGAGGGGCGAGCCGGGAGGGGTGCCAGCCCCCTGGCTCGCCCCAGACCCTTGGGGGGTGAGCCGGGAGGGGGCGAGCCCCTGGTTCGCCCAAGACCCTTGAGGGGCGAGCCGAGAGGTGGCCCAGCCCCCTGGCTCGCCCCAGACCATTAGGGGGCGAGCCGGGAGGGGGCCCATCCCCTGGCGAGCCGGTAGGGTTGCCAGCCCCCTGGCTCACCCCAAATCCTTGTGGGGCGAGCCGGGAGGGGGGCCAGCCCCCTGGCTCACCCAAAACCCTTGAGGGGCGAGCCAGGAGGGGGCCCAGCCCCCTGGCTCGCCCCAGACCATTAGAGGGCGAGCCGGGAGGGGGCCCAGCCCCCTGGCTCGCCCCAGACCCTTAGGGGGCGAGCCGGGAGAGGGATAGGCCCCTGGCTCGCGCCAGAGCCCTTAGGGGGCGAGCCGGAAGGGGGCTTGACCCCTGGCTCGCCCCAGAGCCCTTAGGGGGCGAGCCGGGAGGGGGCTAGGCCCATGGCTCGCCCTAGAGCCCTTAGGGGGCGAGCCGGGAGAGGGCCAGGCCCCTGGCTCGCCCAAAGTCCTTAGGGGGCGAGCCGGGAGAGGGCTAGGCCCCTTGCTCGTCCCGAAGCCCTTAGGGGGCGAGCCGGGAGGGGGCTAGGCCCCTGGCTCGCCCCAAAGCCCTTAGAGCGCGAGCCGGGAGGGGGCTAGACCCCTGGCTCGCCCCAGAGCCCTTAGGGGGCGAGCTAGGAGAGGGCCAGGCCCCTAGATCTCCCCAGAGCCCTTAGGGGGTGATCCGGGAGGGGGCTAGGCCTCTGGCTCTCCCCAGAGCCCTTAGGGGGCGAGCCGGGAGAGGGCTAGGCCCCTGGCTTGCCCTTGAGCCCTTAGGGGGCGAGCTAGGAGGGGGCTAGGCCCCTGGCTCTCCCCAGAGCCCTTAGGGGGTGAGCCGGGAGGGTACTAGGCCCCTGGCTCGCCCCAGAGCCCTTAGGGGGCGAGCCGGGAGAGGGCCAGGCCCCTGGCTCGCCCCAGAGCCCTTAGGGGGCTAGCCGGGAGGGGGCTAGGCCCCTGGCTCGCCCCAGAGCCCTTAGGGGGCGAGCAGGGAGGGGGGGCAAGCCCCCTGGCTCGCCCAGAGCCATTAGGGGGCGAGCAGGGAGGGGGGCCAGCCCCCTGTACCGCCCCAGCTCCGAGGTAGGAGGCGGTCTACGTTTAGCGTCTTAGAACAGCGGGACTTGGCCATCCGCAGCCACTTCCAGGGGTATGTTGGTATTTTCAGGGACCGGTTTGTGATTATTCGCAGCCCAACTTCCAAAATCCTATAAATAGGACCAAGAGGCACCATTTGGAGGGCAAGCTTATTCTAAGCTAGCTCCCTCTCTCTCTCTCTCTCTCCCTCCCTCCCTCCCCAAGTCTCTCTAGGGGGATGAGGAGAGCCTCCAGTGGTGCCTAAGCTTAGTAGTGGCTTGGGAGGGGAAGTTCCTAAGGGGCTTCCGGGTATGTGGCGGGACCTCCCAACTAAGCCCTTGGTCCAGTCCATAGTTCCTCAACCTTCAACCTAGAGCTCTCCCTTGGGAGGAGTAAGGGTTGGTCGCCCCTCATCTCGGTGAGGGCTCCGAACTCCACAGAGACCGAGAAATCGGTTTCAACAGCCCCCGCAACGGGAAGTGGACTTCCAAATTGAGCTTACTCTTGGAGCCCGACCAGTATCCCGAGCACCATACCGAATGGCCCCGAGGGAACTAGCCGAGCTCAAGATTCAACTACAAGAGTTAGTGGATGTAGGTTTCGTTCGCCCGAGTACCTCGCCCTGGGGAGCCCAGTGCCATTCGTTAAAAAGAAAGATGGATCACTACGTCTCTGTATTGACTATAGGGAACTGAATAAGCTCACTCTTCGGAATAGCTATCCCCTTCCTCGAATAGAAGAATTGTTTGATCAACTACAAGGCGCGTCCGTCTTTTCAAAGATGGATTTAAGATCCAGCTATTATCATCTCAGAGTACGAGAAGAAGACATTCCCAAGACCGCTTTCAGCTCCCGCTATGGACTTTTCGAATTCATGGTAATTCCATTTGGATTGACCAATGCCCCGTCTGCCTTCATGGCTTTAATAAATATGGTGTTTAAACCCTTCCTAGATCACTTTGTGATAGTTTTTATAGATGACATACTCATCTACTCGAAGAACAAAACTGATCACACCAGGCATCTCCAAATGGTTCTGCTCAAGCTAAGGGAGCACTCGCCTCTTCACGAAGTTCAGTAAATGTGAGTTCTGGATGGAAGAAGTCGGCTTTCTTGGACACACAGTTAACAAAAATGGGGTAGCGGTGGACCAAGCCAAGGTACAAGCAGTACGAGAATGGCCTCCACTTAAATCAGCAGCAGACATCCGGAGTTTCCTTAGCCTCACCGCCTACTACCGTAAGTTTGTAGAAGGATTCTCTAAGATTGCGTTACCACTTACCTTCCTCACCAAAAAGGATGTGATGTTCCAGTGGTCTCCCGAATGCGAAGCAGCGTTCATAGAGCTGAAGAACCGACTGATATCGGCCCCGATTCTGACACTCCCCTCAGGTACTGAGGGCTTCCATATCTACGCAGATGCCTCATTAAAGGGATTTGGAGCCGTGCTAATGCAACACGGTAAGGTAATCGCCTACGCCTCACGTCAGCTAAAGCCTCACGAACTAAACTACGCCACCCATGACCTAGAACTGGGTGCGGTAGTTTTCGCATTAAAAGTTTGGAGACACTACCTCTACGGAGTGCGGTGCGAGATCTTCTCCGATCATAAAAGCCTCAAATACGTCTTCACCCAGAAAGAGATAAATCTCTGACAGCGCCGATGGTTGGAGTTTCTGTGCGATTACGACTTTGCCCTTCAGTACCACCCCGGCAAAGCCAATAAGGTTGCAGATGCCCTAAGCCGGCAACCTCCAAGGAGCGGGAGTTGGCTAGAGATGATACCAAAGGAGTTAGTCGAATCCTTTGCAGAATTGGATATTATTCTCATCGCCCGAAGAAATCCGATGGAATACCAGGCCCAGCTTTACTAGATGGAGATACAGTGCGACATCAGGGACAGAATACGAGAGGCACAGAAGATCGACGTAGAAGCAGCCCCGATCATTCAGGCCTTGCAACACGGTGCACAAGAAGACTACAATTTGTATGATGGAATCCTACAGTACAAACACCGCATATTCATCCCCGCTGCAGAGGGAATCCGAGAAGAAATACTTCGCGAGGCACACCAGACAAGGTATTCAATACATCCGGGGGTAGTAAAAATGTATACAGACCTGCGAAGGACATTATATTGGCCAGGAATGAGGAAGGACATCACCAACTATGTATCGCACTGCCAGACCTGTCAAATGGTCAAGGCAGAATGTCGTAGCCTAGGAGGTTTACTACAACCCCTGCCCATACCAGAATGGAAGTTCGAAGATATTTCCATGGACTTTGTTCATGGCTTACCCCGATCTCGTACAGGGAACGACTCCATATGGGTCGTAGTAGATCGCCTCACCAAGGTGGCCCGTTTCATCCCAAATTGGCAAGGCAACGGTGTCGACTTATTAGCCCGGCTATTTATTGAGCAAGTGGTCTGATTTCATGGGGTACCCAAATCGATCGTATCTGACCACGACGGGCGTCTTACATCGAAAGAATGGAGGAGAGTGCATGCTTATCTGGGGACCATATTAGCCTTTAGCACTGCCTTCCACCCCCAGACCGACGGGCAAACAGAAAGGATGAATCGGACAATGGAAGACCTCCTCCGATTATGCATAGTGGAGCACAGCGAACCTTGGGAGCAGTTACTGCCCTTAGTAGAATTCTCATACAACAACATCTTCCAGGCGAGCATCAAGATGGCACCGTACGAAGCCCTTTATGGAAGACGCTGTCGAACACCACTATCATGGGCACAGGATGAGGACCCCGAAGCTTTGGGAGTCACCTACATAGATGATACCACCGCCGGAAAAAGATTAATTCGAGAACATATGCTGGAGGCACAGAGCCGACAAGCCAAATATTATGATGCGCGTCATCGCCTCGTGGAGTTCAAAGTAGGAGACATGGTTTTCTTAAAAATTAAGCCTATGCATGGGATATTCCGAATAAAGAAGCAGAAAAAGTTAGATCCCCGCTATCTGGGCCCATATCAAGTCATAGAAAGAGTTGGCCCGGTAGCTTATAGGCTAGCTCTGCCAGTTGAACTGGGCAACCTCCACGACGTATTTCACGTCTCATCACTAAGGTGTGTACTTCGCCAACCAGAGCAAAATCTTCCCGTGCCACCAGCGTCAGTGCAATCTGACCGATCTGTTCAACTTGAGCCAGTAAAGATAGTAGATTCCAAGTTCAAGGAATTACGGAACAAAACCATCACGATGGTCAAGATAATATGGCCAAACGGGGGACGCGAGGAATTCACCTGGGAACCAGAAACTCTCGTCCGAGAAAAATACCCGGCACTGTTTCCCCAGGTATGCCTTTTTAACCCCTACTTTAAGCAATTTTTGGGGACGAAGATTCCTTTATTTTTATTAGATTGTAACATCCCAACTTTTATTGGGTCACTAGGCCCTAGTGAGCCCAATAAAAGTAGGCCCATATAGTAGACATAACCCGATGAGGGGTTATGTACCCCGAATTGACTTATGTCAGTTCCGTTAGACTCGTATGAACAATACGAGTGCAACGGAACTCGTTGCACTTCGATCCGAGGTCGTTTGGAGAAAATGACCATTTTGGGTGTCGTAGCGCGCCACTACCTCATTATTATGAATTGTGACCGTACGAACCCCGAATTGACTTATGTTAGTTCCATTAGACTTGTATGAACAATACGAGCGCAACGGAATTCGTTGCACTTCGATCCGAGGTCATTTGGAGAAAACGACCATTTTGGGTGTCGTAGCGCGCCACTACCTCATTATTATGAATAGTGACCGTATGAACCCCGAATTGACTTCTGTCCATTCCGTTAGACTCGTATGAACAATACGAGCGCAACGGAATTCGTTGCACTTCGATCCGAGGTCGTTTGGAGAAAACAACCATTTCGGGTGTCGTAGCGCGCAACTACCTCATTATTATGAATAGTGACCGTACGAACCCCAAATTGACTTCTGTCAGTTCCGTGATGAGTCCTGATTATATACACCTTCATGGACTCATCCGGGCCATTATTTAGTCAATATCACGCACTTTAGCCTTACTATAGTTTATAATTGATAACCCATGCTAGGTGCACATTTTGGCCCACTTTGGTGTGTTTTCGTGTTTATTTCCTTTCATAGTACTCATATGTTGTTAAGTGCCACTTTCGGTGGCTAGATCTGTGTTTGTGCTGGAATAGGAGGCGTGCAAGTGTTTCCGGTGCAATTCTGCACAGGAACACTGCGCACGATCACTTGTTCAAGTGCGCACGACCACCGGTCGTGCGCCACTGATCGTGCGCACTTAACCCCTTTTTACGAGTTCTGTCTGGTGCAGTGCGCACGACCATCAACTCCAGTGCGCACGACCACCGGTCGTGCGCCACTGTCCGTGCGCACTTAATAGTAATTTTATGAGTTCTGTCTCACCTATTGCGCACGACCACCGACGCTAGTGCGCACGATCAACGGTCGTGCGCCACTGGTCGTGCGAACATTTTATTTTATAATTTCATCTCTTGCAGGTTCTGTCCAGGCAGTGCGCACGATCGCAGGATTCCAGTGCGCACGACCACTGGTCGTGCGCCAATGATCGTGCGCAGTGTTTAATCCAGCGCCTATTTAAGCGCCTGTTGTGATTTTAGGGCGCATTATTCATTTCGGGAGCGGGATTTCTGTTCCGTACGCCGCCGACCGCCCCCTTGGATCGCCCCTACTTCATCTCCTACGCAAGGGGAAGCTTCCTCGGTCCATTCCTAGACATCCTCCATCGTCCGTGAGTGTTCTCCATCATCCGCAAGCCTCCAAGCAATCATTTTCGCTTTCCGCCCGGTGAGAAGAAGAAGAGACCTTGAGTCGAAGACGACGGAGCACGTAGGGAGATTGTGACAGCCCTCTACGCCGGAAGCATCGTCCGCCCGAGTCCGGAGGTAGCCCGACAACCTACAATTCCGGCCGTGAACGGCCGCTAGTCTTCACCACCGGTTATCTCCTTCCTCTTTCCTTGATTGTACCCCTTCGAATCTCTTACTAAATGAATATTGTGATATTTACTTGATGAGAATGAACGTTTCTGTGTTCTTATTCATGGGTTGGTTGTGATTCACCACGTTCAAGCGCACTCACTCACACACGCACGCAAGGTGTTTGCTCCGTGTTGGCAAGAGCTAACGACGGTTGTGAAGAGGTGTTTGCGACCCTCACTCTCTCGCGCCTGAGTCCACTTCATTCGCCTCACGAAGCACGGCATCGCGGCCGTTGCATCCACCTCACGTTGCGAAGCGGTGTTCTCGACCCGCATCTCTTTTATTGTTGTTAAAATTAGGAAAACCAACCAAAAACCCCTCTTTGTGTTTGTTAAACGCTTGTGTAACAATATTCACTGCGCGATTCGATCACCCATCCTGCATTCCTCAAGAGACCGACATCCGGGGAATTTATTCTCCACAATTATTACTTGACAGCGACCGGTGCACTTGCCGACGCGCATCATTCCGTTAGCCTCGTATGAACAATACAAGGGCAACGGAATTCGTTGCACCTCAATCCGAGGTCGTTTAGAGAAAACGACCATTTTGAGTATCATTGTGCGCCGCTACCACACTATAGTGGGATAGTGGCCAAACATACTCTGAATTGACTTCTGCCAGTTCCAATACACTCGTATGAACGATACAAGCCGATCCGAGGTCGTATGGAAAGTATGCCATTTTAGGACTATACAGACCACCTCAGTGCAACACATGAAATGAGAAGCACACAAGCTCGGCATCGGCCCCGACAAATTTTGAAGGACCCCGCCCTAAGTTGACCCCGTCAACCCCCCCCCCCCCCCCCCCCAAGCTTGAAACCTATTAAGAAGAGAAAAGAAAGGGGGGAGAGAGAAGCCCCTCACCCAAGGGAGGGGGCTGCCCATGAATAGGCAGCCCCTATTGGGGCGAGGGGGCAGGAGAGAGAAGGGGGGGGGGGAGAAAATATCTCCCCCCACCCATCCCTTCCTTTTAACCACGTGGGCTAAAAGGAAGGAGAGGGGAGGCCACCCCCTCCTCTATATAAGGAGGGGCTCAGCCCCTCCCTGAGTGCCAACCCTCCCCCTAGCTCCTCCTCCTTCTTCCCTGCCGGCTAGCCCAACCAGCCCCCTGCCGGAGCCCTGCCCAACCTCAAACCGCCGCCACCTCCTTCCCCACCATGGCCGGCCACCCCACAACCTCTCGAGCTCCACCACCCCTACAGTTAGACGACCTTCCCCTCCTCCTTCCTACTCCCCTGAGCCAGGCCGACCCCCTCCCCGTCGCCGGAGCGCCGCCAGCACCACCCCGAGCCTTGTAAGGCTCGGGTGGAGGCTGGCCATGGAAGCCAAGCCCCCAGCGCCGGTGGTGGCGCTGGGGGGGAGTAGGTCCCCACTCGACGGCCTTGGCGCCGACGAAGAGGAGGCGGCCGGGCCGCAGGAGGACGCAGCCCCAGCGGCGCCCGTGGCCCAGCCCCCCTGCTCCCGTTTCATGTTCAGGAAATACCCCACCCCCGGTGGCGGCCGGCGGCGCAAGGCCTCTGGACCACCGCCGGAGTGGTCGCCGACCCCCGTGGCACTGACCGGGGGCGACACTGACAGCTCTCCCAGTGGAGGCGGCGGCGCGGCGTGTTGAAATTGTTGAAGTGAAGTGGAAGGGAGTCCGGCCGGTCTGAAGGCTGGAGACCGCAGAGAATGCGTGGCCTGCGCTGGTGCTCTGGCGGTTTGGTTCTGCGATCTCTCCCTGCTGTTCTGGCGATCTGCTATGATCGGCCAGTTTGCTTCTTGGTTTGGTCGTTGGTTCTGGCGACCTGTTGCGAGTTCTTCCGGTCTTGTTCTGGGCGGCCTGTTCTTGGTTGTCCGCAGTGACCGGGCGGCTTGTATGGGCTGTTCTGGCGACATGGTTCAAGTCGGCCATATGTTCGTCCCTGCGTAGGCGATCTCAGGAAGGGTGGTCGCTGTGTCCGCACGGCTTGTGCGCGGACTGCTGCTGTCTTGCTGACTTGGGCTGGATCTCGTCCAAGTGTTGTGTCCGTGCGGCTTGTGCGCGGACTGCTGCTGTCTTGCGGACTTGTGCTGGATCTCGTCCAAGTGCTGTGTCCGCGCGGTCTATCTTATGAGGCCGCGGGCGATCTGATGGGGGGTTATTGTATCCCAGTTTGTGCGGTGATGACATCCGTCCACCCGCCTATAATAAGGGGTGCAGGGCCCGTCATTCCTAATAGGAACTGTTTGCGGTCAGCAGGTTGCGGTCTCCTTCCTTGGTGATTTCCGGCTGCTTGAATAAATAGTTCGTCTGCGGTCTGTCGGCGAACTGGTTTATTGTGTTCTTGTGCTGCTCGCAGCGGACTCAGTGATCAGGCGACCTTCAGCGGTTAGGCGGTCTGAGTTGCGGTCTGGCGACAGCTTCAGTTCTTTGTTCCAATAAGCTTCAGTTCATGCGGTTTGGGATTGCGGTCTGGCAGTGCAGCTTGTCTGCTTTTGTTCGCGCAGTCTCAAGGTGTTTCTGCGGTCTGACTGTGCAAGCGGTCTGGGAGTACAGCAGAGCAAGCCGGGAGACCTGAGCCTTTTTGCAGTCCGTGCGGTCTCTGCTTTGGCAGACCGCCAGTTTCAGTTTTGGTGTGTTTGCTCTTCTCATCTCCGTGATTCTTATGAATCATGTCTCGCCATGTATACCTCGCATTGTAAAGCAGTTCTGTTTCAATAAAGTTTTCTTGTGTTGCTGTTTTGGCATTGTGGTTGTTTGGCTATAACTCTTGTTGATACAACTCCTGCTTACTCCTAAACGGTCTTTCAAAAATTTTAACATGGTATCAGAGTGAGGTTTCTGGAGTGGATAAGCAGTGATCAACTAGAGTTGCCATCGTCTTTGTGAAGAAGAGACCACATAGATTTCCATGGAAGGTGGATACGCAAGAGGTCTTGGTATTGAACTCCTAACATCGACTGACTTTCAAAAGTGGAAGTCGTGTATGGAGTGTTACTAGCTTGGCGAGGATCTATGGGAGGTAGTTGGAGGAGAAAACACACTTGAGGTGTTTCCAGCAGGAGATAATATGGCAGAGGTGAGACTTTGGAGGAGGACGAATTCTAAGGCAGAGTTCACTCTCAAAAGGGCTATCTCACCGGAGCTGTTTGATCACATCATCGGATGTAAATCTGCTGCTGAGATTTGGACATCCTTGGATGGATTGTTCAATAAGAAGAATGTAGCGAGGATACAGTATCTTGAAAATGAGTTGGCAAAAGCCTCTCAAGGTGATCTTTCTATTTCTACCTTCTTCCTCAAGATGAAGAACCTCACGTCAGAGATTTCTGCATTGGACCCTGATAAGCTAATCTCTGAGGAAAAACTGAAGAGGCATATCATCCGCGGGTTGCGGAAGGAGTATCTTGCCTTTGTGACTTCAGTTCAGGGTTGGGCAAATCAACCGTCGTTGTTGGAGCTGGAGAACCTTCTTGCTTCGCAAGAAAGTTTAGCAAGACAGATGGCGGGGGTTTCTATCTCCGGGGGAGAAAGTGATGTGATGTTCTCTGGGAAGAAGAAGAAGAAATGGGAGAAGAAGAAGCCGTGTTGGGAAAATGATTTCTCTTAACCCCTAAAAGTGAGTTAAATATGAATTCCAAGAAAGGAAAATCAAGGTAAGTAAATATGCGTCGAATAGTATTCAACGCAACGTCGAAGTTGTGTCGACGTTTCTATCAGAATGAGTCGAAGTAGCTCCAAGCAGAATTCGACGTATCCTACGTCGACGTAGCTCTGACTTCTAGTCGACGTATCTTGAGAAGTCGACGCACCCTAGTCGACGCACCTTCCTCATTCTCCTCTCGATGCTCTGCCAGGACGAATTCGACGCCTACGTCGAATAGTAATCGACGCACGTCGATTTCAATGATTAATTCAAAAATCGCCAGATCTCTTTCCTTCTTTCATAGATCTGATTTATATGGAATCAAGTTATTCTTTATAGCCGTTCTGAATCATTCTTTCCTCTAATAGATTCTTGGCTAAATTGATTAAATCCTTTATGGACATTATTTGAAATCAGATTGAATACTTTCCTTCTATGGATATAACTATTATGGAAATTTCTCTTTCTTTCTAATACTCTGCCTGCTAATTGATTACTCTCCTATAGTGTTATTTTAACGAACAGAGCTATAAATAACAAGGTGGTCGGCAGAGAGCAATAAGCAGTGATCCACCATTTTACATTTGAAAAAGAGGAAGAGCTCACAAGTGAAAAGAGAAAATTGAGAGATAGTGCTGCAGCAAAGATCAAGCTTCCATCTTCTCCTGCTTCTGAAGCCACTCTGCTGCATACTCTGATAGCTCTCACAAAAGAGAGAAAAAGGGCTACAATCTCCTTCTCACTATAGAAGAGAGATTTTATTCACTACTTCTTGTGCTTCCAATCTTCTTGCTAGGAAGAAGATTCTTTCTTGTCTTTTTATTATCTCTCTTTCTTCTTTACCTTATTTTCACTTTCAAATATTGTAAAAGAGTTTTTAGAATCTCTCTTCAAAAAATTCAGTTGTACTGGTTCTAAGAGTCTCCTTGTCAAAAGACTCATTTGGGTCTAAGAGTCTCCTTATCAAAAGACTCAGACTGGTTCTAAAAGTCTCTTTATAAAAAGACTCAGTGCAAGATAGTGAATTCCTACAAAGGGGGTAGAAGAGTGGACTACCCAAAAGTTTTGGGGAAGCACTATATTTCCTTTTGTTTTGCTGTGATTGTCTCTTTGCTTTTTAATTCTTACATATTTAATTCTTATTGGTATTTTGGAAGTATAAATCAGAGATTATACACACACATATATATATATATATATTGCACAAAATATTTTTAATCTTTATTCACCCCCCCTCTAGAGAATTCTAGTGAGGTTAACTGTGCACTTTCAATTGGTATCAAAGCGAGGTTGATCTAAAAGGATAACTCCCTGATCAAAAAGATCCTACCTCTTATTTATATATATATTTTTCTAACAATTATTTTTCACATGACACAAATCAAAGATTATGCTTCCACCAGACCACAAATTTGCAACCTTGAAAAGTTTGCACTTTGGAAAACAAGAATTAGAATTTATTTAAACTCTATTGATGATGAATTGTTTAATGTTATCTTGACAGGTCTCCCCAAGCCATTCAGAAAAGACTCAAGTGGAAAAGTGACTGAAACACTTGCTCCAAAAGCTGAGTGGACAGAGGAAGAAAAGAAAGCCCAAGGATATGATGCCAAGGCTATGAATATCCTAGTCTCAACCCTCTCAGATGAAATCTTCCAAAAGATTGCCGATTGTGAGTCAGCTAAGGAAGTATGGGAAGCTCTCACCAAAATGGTAGAGGGAAGTGCTGATGAGAAAAAGGATAGAAAGGCACTACTCATCTCTCAATATGAAAACTTTCAGAAGAAAGAAGGTGAAAGTGTTGCTGACATGTATGCCAGATTCAACCTCATAGTGAATGAGTTGAGAACAATTGAAAAGGACATATCTCTCACTGAGATAAATGACAAACTGCTAACTTGCTTCCCTAGCTCTTGGTATTCAAGAATCTGGCCAATTAGAGACTCCAGAAGTCAAAGAGAAATTTCAACAGATGTCCTGTTTGGCAAATTAAAATCTTATGAACATCTGTTGAAGACCAGAGCTGAGAAAGAAGAGAAAGAAAAGTCTCCTTCACTCTCAAAAGAAAAGAGTATTGCATTGAAGGCTGTTGAAGGTGAACCCTCTACAAGTGATGAGGAGCTGATCTGCCTACTGGCCAGAAGGTTTAAGAAGTGGATCAAAACAGAAGGATCCAGAGGAAGAGACTCAAAAACCAGGTATAATAAAACACCTACTAAAGAGATTATACGTTACTCTTGCAGGAAACCTAGACATATTGCACCTGAATGTCCTAAGGAGATCAACAAAAAGATAGATCTGAAAAGAACAGATCTACAGAAGAAAAAGAAGAAAGAGAAAGGTCTCATTGCTCAATCATGGAGTGATTCAGAACCTGAAGAAAGCACCTCATCTGAAAATGATCAAGAAGAGACCAAGCTGGAGGAAACCTATTTGATGGCCACTGAGAAGCCTGATGACACATCTATGGTAAATATACTTGATGATATAGATTTATCTTCCACTGACTTCAAAAACCATTTCAAAGAATTCTGTTTAAATTTAATCAAATCTGAAAAAGAAATAGATGAACTAAGAAATGAATTAAAAATTCTCAAACAAGTGAATACACAGTATAATAACTATGAGCTCAGTCTAGGACTCTTAGAAAAGGAATTAGACAAAATCTGTATAGAAAATCTAACACTAAGAAATGAGCTAGCAAAAGCAAAGTCCTTTGAAGACTCTCTAAATGGGAGAAGTCAGAAGCTCAAGAACATCTCTAGAAATCTTACTAATAAATTTAGACAACTAGAAAATAATACTAACTTAGAACCAAAATCTCAATCACCTAGGAAATCTGTTTGGAGACATCCCATTCACTTCACTAGGGAATGACATTTGACAGGAGAAAAATCACAGGAAAATCCAGAAACAACCATTGTCTTTAATAAAACCAATCTCATTATATATGAAGGAATCCTAGGAAGATATCCACAGAAAAAATTGAAACTTGCGTCGAATACTTATCAACGTTCGTCGACTTCTAATCAACGCATACACCAAAGTGCGTCGACTCCTACCCGACGCAACCTCTCTCATGCCTCGACTGAAAGTAAACGCAGAATGGAAAAAGCGTCGACTTCATATCGACGCAACCATAAACCTACGTCGAATACATCTCGACGCAACCAATCAGACAGACATCTCTCCTCTACCAAACAACTGTCTCAATCCATCTCCTTTTACTATGACCACTACTTCTGTAACATCACCAAAGAAAATTGGTATGATAAACCAATGCCCCTAAAGGAGGAAGGATATTCAGAAAAACCCACTTACTCTTTTATTAAATTTCACACTGATGGGAGAAAGGGACCCCAGCTCAGCAGGGTTCAAACTAATGTTTAAAATTTTATGTGCAGATGTATCACATCTCCAGGCTGGTGTGTTACTTGGACAGTGGATGCTCCATGCACATGATAGGATGCAAAAACCTGTTAATCAACTTTGAGGACTGACTTGGACCATCAGTAACTTTTGGAGACTCTAGCTGTGGCCAAACCAAGGGCTTTGGAGATTTCAAAGAAGGGAAAGTCACCTTCAAGAATGTGGCAGTAGTCAAAGGACTGAAGCACAATCTGATAAGTATAAGTCAGATATGTGAAAATGGTAAGTATGAGGTAAAATTCACCACACTATTCTACCATATTATTGATATCAAGACTGGTGCCACAGTACTCAATGGAATCAGAAAAGGAAAAGTATATGTAGTGGACTTTAGCTCCTCACCCACAGAAGTCTGTTTATTCAGGAAGGCCAGGTAGACATTGATCCTATCACCAATGAGGAAGAAGAACATCTGACAAGTCCAGGCAGGACAAGGGTCAATTTGAAAGATCATCCACAAACTCAAGTAATTGGAGACCCCAATACAGGAGTAAGAACAAGACATCAGGTCTCCAATGGGATGATGCTCCAATGCTTCCTATAACAAGTTGAACCAAAGAAGTTTGAGGAAGCAAATTGTGATCCTCACTGGATTATGGCCATGCAAGAAGAACTAGGCCAATTTGAGAGAAACAAAGTGTGGAACCTAGTTGAAAGACCAAGAAACTACCATGTGATTGGTACAATATGGGTATACAGGAACAAACTAGATCCCACTGGAGTAATTGTCAGGAACAAGGCAAGACTTGTAGCACAAGGATATAGACAAGAAGAAGGGATAGACTACAACCAGACCTTTGCTCCAGTAGCCAGATTAGAGGCAATCAGGCTCTTTCTTGCCTATGCAGCCTTCATGAAGATGAAAGTCTACCAAATGGATGTCAAGAGTGCTTTTCTGAATGATGATCTTCAAGAAGAGGTATATGTGGAGAAACCACCAGGTTTTGTTAATCCCTCTTCTCCTAACTTTGTTTATAGACTTAACAAAGCACTATATGGTCTTAAGCAAGCACCTAGAGCTTGGTATGAAACTCTCTCCAATTTCCTCCTAGAAAAATCCTTTGAAAGAGGAAAAGTGGACAAGACACTCTTTACTAGAACCCATAAAAATCAACTCCTCCTAGTTCAAATATATGTAGATGACATCATCTTTAGCTCAACTCATCCTAAACTGTGTAAAAGATTTGCTAATCTAATGCAATCTAAATTTGAAATGAGTAGTATGGGAGAACTCTCATATTTCTTAGGATTACAAGTAAAACAAAGTAGTGATGGAATCTTCATCTCACAATCCAAATATACTAAAGAGCTAATTAAAAAGTTTGGTATGGAATCAGCATCTACCATGAAAACACCCATGGCAACCAATGTCATTATAGAAAAAGATGATAAAGGAAAATCAGTAGATCAAAGACTTATAGGGCCATCATAGGATCCCTTCTATATCTAACAGCTAGCAGACCTGACATCATGTTTGCCACTTGCATATGTGCTAGATTTCAGGTTTGATCCAAAGGAATCCCATCTCACCTCTGTAAAAGGATTCTTAGATACCTAAAGGGAACCCCTGAACTAGGTCTATGGTACTCAGTAGAAACCAACTTTGAATTAATAGGTTTCTCAGATGCAGATTATGCTGGATGTAGGGTTGATTGAAAAAGCACATCTGGTAAATGCCAATTCCTAGGTGATAGATTGATATCATGGTTTAGTAAGAAACAAACCTCAGTCTCAACCTCAACAGCTGAAGCTGAATACATAGCTGTTGGGAGCTGTTGTTCACAAATCCTGTGGATGCAAAATCAGCTACTTGACTACAAATTGGAAATACATAACTCTAAGATCTATTGTGATAGCTCTAGTGCTATATCTATAGCATCCAACCCTGTCCTTCATAGTAGGACCAAACATATAGAGATCAGACATCACTTCCTTAGAGACAATGTTGAGAAGGGTAAGATAACCTTAGAATGTATTCCCACAGACAATCAAAGAGCAGACATCTTCACAAAACCCTTAGATGAAACTAAGCATAATTATTTCATCAACACCTTAGGAATGCTTGATGGTAGTCTGTAACTACCATTGTTGGGAAATCTAAAAGAAATCAGGAAATCTAAGAAAGTATTTGAAGATGCGTCGAATACATATCGACGCACCCTTGAGAAGAACTCGACGATGGCGTTGATTTCTTCCCGACAAAGATACATCGATAACTTATCGACGCTCCGTCGAATTGCTATCGACACAGGGCTATGAACAAATCTCCATGGCGCGTCGACTTTATATTGACGCATATGTCGACATCAATTCGACGTAACGTCGACTTCTGGCTACAATTAGAATCAAATCCTCACTTCCTCTTTTGACGATTGGATTACCTGATATACCTTGATTTCTGTTTCCTTTCTCGACGTTTCACCCTCCTTTAAATAATACTTCTTATTTCATAACATATACGCTCCTAAAACCCACCAAAACTTCGTCTTCTACCTCTCTCTCTCTCTGCAACAATGGAACCAACTCCTGATCAATCGGCCCTCATCAAAATGATGAACGATGCTCTCGAACACCTAGTATGTGATTTCTAGAATCGCCTGAATCACTTCGCCAACGAATGCGCTGCCATGATCAACACCTGTGCAGCCAAACTGGTAACCCTCTCCTCTTCTCTTCCTGAGCTTAATGCTCTCATTCAAGAACGGCCTCTGTCGCCAGAAAGGTTTAAATCCTTTATGCAGGATATAAACCAGGGGGAGAGTTGCTCTAGAAACCCCCCTTGTCAGGTTATCTATCTCTCTTAAAAGCTCAGGATTAATTTCCTTTTCAACTCTAAACATTATCTCTAAAGAATTACACCAACCTCTTCTCTTATAATAGGCTCCAATCCTCTCCAATCACTCTGACTACACATTCAACAAATACTTTGGAGAGACCTCCTCTTATCACACTGAAGGAGATCATGCTGTGAATTCAGCATTTAGAATTGGTGCACCATATACTCAGGGGGAGCTTCCTGTGGTAAAGAACTCAGGAGTTCAGGGGGGGGTGGGGGGGGGGGGGGGGAAGAAGCAGCCACCTCTGATGACTGGAAGGGACAGGTGTGGACTGATGCACCCCTATGTGAAGAAGAATTTCAGCACCACTCTCCTGGCTTCTCTGCCAGTTACATCAAACTGAAGACACCTCTACTTGAGGACATCCCTTCAGAAGAGCCTGGAAGAGACAAAACTCTCTCAGCAGAGATTACTCTACCAGAGGACATTCTGCCTTCTATTGCAAAACAAACTCTTTTTCTTGAGAAAGTTCCTTCTCCACCTAAAGAGAAAACTCCATCTCCCTCTCCTTCTCTACCTCTACCTCCTCCTCAACTTCCTTCTCTACCTTCATCTCCACCTCTACCTCTACTTCCACCTCAACCTTTTCTCTACCTCCACTGCTACCTCTACCTCCTCCAATAGCAAAACTCACTAAACAGATCCTACCTAGGAAAAGTCCAGAAGGACAGATGAAAAGGAAAAGAGAAGCCATTCCCTACTGGCAAAACTTCTCCAAAGAAGAAAGGAAAGAGTATGCAAAAGAAAAGAAGTATAGAAAAGCATGTGAGGAAATAAAAAGATTTGAAAAGATGCCTATTATCACTCCTAACAGCCCTGTGAAGGAATACCATGACCCTGACATGGAAAAGAGGCATGAAGAGATAAGAGAAAGAGAACTGTATGAATATGAAGCAGCTAGGAAAGAAGTGGAAGATAAAAGGAATGCCTGGATAGAAAAGATCAACAGGGGAATGACCAAGGAACAAATTCTTGCTGAATCCTCTGTCAAAATTCAAAGAAGTTATTTGATATTGAAGCTTATCAAAAGAAAAACCCTCAGGCAGGGGTCATCCTAGAGAAAGGCCAAAAGCACAAGAGGGGTGTAGTGTGTACAAAAGATACTTACATTCCCTACAAGAAGCCCAACAGACCTGTAAAATTAGACAAGTGGCATGCCTCACCCTGGAAAGGGAAAGGAAAATGGCTGAGATGCCTGAGAAGCAGCAATCAGAAAAGAAAACAAAAGATAGGCCCAAGGTTGATAGCAAGGGACCACCTGAGATCAAGCCTACTGAAAAGAAAATTCAAAACATTACATTGAGATGATTGATGAAAAGGCAGCAATCATCATCAGCAAAGGCTACTCCATAAATGACACTATCCCTGATGGTGATAAACTCTTGGAAAAACTGCATACAATCATCAGGAATGTCCAGGAACGACCTGATAGAGCCAGGGGCTACATTTTTGATGCTATTGAAAACTTATCTCGGAAACTTTATTCTGCTTTTGTCAACTTCATGTACAGAAAGAAGTTTCTGGCTTAATTCTTGTGAAAGACAAATGCTTGTCATATGCTTTCTTATTCCTATTTCTCTTCTGATTGTTTAATATATTTCTTATCTTTACAAAAGCTGTGAAGTATTAATTATATGCTTTCTCTCCTATAGGGTTAAGACAAATAGGGGGAGATTATTGGGAAAATGATTTCTCTTAACCCTGAAAGTGAGTTAAATATGAATTCCAAGAAAGGAAAATCAAGGTAAGTAAATATGCATCGAATAGTATTCGACGCAACGTCGAAGTTGTGTCGATGTTTCTATCAGAATGAGTCGAAGTAGCTCCAAGCAGAATTCGACGTATCCTACGTCGACGTAGCTCTGACTTCTAGTCGACGTATCTTGAGAAGTCGACGCACCCTAGTCGACGCACCTTCTTATTCTCCTCTCGACGCTATGCCAGGACGAATTCGACGCCTATGTCGAATAGTAATCGACGCACGTGGATTTCTATGATTAATTCAAAAATCGCCAGATCTCTTTCCTTCTTTCATAGATCTGATTTATATGGAATCAATTTATTCTTATAGCCGTTCTGAATCATTCTTTCCTCTAATAGATTCTTGGCTAAATTGATTAAATCCTTTATGAACATTATTTGAAATCAGATTGAATACTTTCCTTCTATGGATATAACTGTTATGGAAATTTCTCTTTCTTTCTAATACTCTGCTAGCTAATTGATTACTCTCCTATAGTGTTATTTTAATGAACAGAGCTATAAATAACAAGGTGGTCGGCAGAGAGCAATAAGCAGTGATCCACCATTTTACATTTGAAAAAGATGAAGAGCTCCAAGTGAAAAGAGAAAATTGAGAGATAGTGCTGCAGCAAAGATCAAGCTTCCATCTTCTCCTGCTTCTGAAGCCACTCTGCTGCATACTCTAATAGCTCTCACAAAAGAGAGAAAAAGGGCTACAATCTCCTTCTCACTATAGAAGAGAGATTTTATTCACTACTTCTTGTGCTTCCAATCTTCTTGCTAGGAAGAAGATTCTTTCTTGTCTTTTTATTATCTCTCTTTCTTCTTTACCTTATTTTCACTTTCAAATATTATAAAGAGTTTTTAGAATCGCTCTTCAAAAAATTCAGTTGTGCTGGTTCTAAGAGTCTCTTTGTCAAGAGACTCAGTTGGTTCTAAGAGTCTCCTTATCAAAAGACTCAGACTGGTTCTAAGAGTCTCCTTATCAAAAGACTCAGTGCAAGATAGTGAATTCCTACCAAGGGGGGTAGAAGAGTGGACTACCAAAAGATTTGGGGAACCACTATATTTCCTTGTGTTGTGCTGTGATTGTCTCTTTGCTTTTTCATTCTTTACATATTTAATTCTTGTTGGTATTTTGGAAGTATAAATCAGAGATTATACACATATACTATATATATATATATATATATATATATTGCACAAAATATTTTAATCTCTATTCACCCCCCTCTAGATAATTCTAGTGAGGTTAACTGTGCACTTTCAAGCCGGTTCATGATGGACCCTCCACTTCAGGTCAGCAAGATAGGGGCTATGCTCCTAAGTCTGATGGGAAGAAGAAAGGAGAGGGACCGAGGTGCTTTAGATGCAATAAGACCGGGCACTTCAAGAAAGATTGCTGGGTGAATCTTCAGCCAGGACATGCAGTGGAGAAGGAGATGCCAAAGTCTGGTGAAGTTGGATGGGGAGGAGCCTTTGCGTCTAATATAACGGCGATGCCCGTTAAGGCCTTGGCTTCCATCAACTATGATGAGGACTGGATTGTTGATTCAGGATGTGGGCATCACCTCACCGGGATGGATCAAAGTTCTCTTCTTTGGCGCCTTACTCAGGTAACAATGCTATCATTATAGCTGATAATTCAATTCATCCAGTAGAGCACGAAGGAGTCGTCTCTCTGAGCAGTGATAAGGGTCCACTCACATTGAGGAGTGTTTATCACGTGCCTGGTATGAAGAAAAATCTCTTCTCTGTGACCAATGCGGTCGACGCGCGGTTATCACGTTCTGTTTTTGCCCAACAGAAGTGAAGTTTCTCAAAAATCAACCGGAGATAAAGGGAGAAGTTATTCATGTCGGTAAGCGGGTGAAGGACTTGTTCATTTTATCGACAAGTACCTATGTTGATAAGATGAGGACCAATGATGGCGCGTCCATCTGGCATGAAAGGTTGGGGCATGTAGGCATGGACAAATGAAGCTATGGCGGTAAGGGGCCTTGTCAATGGCTTGCCTAGCTGTCCTCTTATGGAGACGGTCATGTCTGCGAAGGATGTCAGTTTGGTAAGTCTCATCGACTTCCATTTGACAATTCGCAAACAAGGTGCAAAGTGTCGTTGGAGTGCATCCACGGTGATTTGATGGGACCGACTGCCACCCAAGCTTGGAGGAAATAGATACATGTGGTGTTGATTGACGATTACACCAGATATGTCTGGGTGTATTTTGAAGGAGAAGTCGGAAGCATTTGCAAAATTTGTGGGTTCAAGGAGCTGGTTGAAGGTCGGCTAGGCCTGCGGGTTAAAAAACTTACAACTGACAATGGTGGGGAGTTCACCTATGGTGAGTTCTCAAGTTTTTGCAGGAAGCATGGCATCAGGAGAGAGCTTACTTGTGCCCGTACTCCACAACAGAATGGCGTTGCTGAGAGGAGATCCGTAATCTGACGGAAACTTGCAAATGCTGGCTTCATGCTAAGAGTATCCAAAGTCCTTCTGGGCAGAGGGAATGTCTTGTGCAGCTTATGTCATCAATAGATTGCCTCTGAGTACTATCAACATGAAGACCCCTCACGAAACTAATGTTCAAGGAGAAGCCGAGTGTTTCCCCTTCGGGTGTTTGGATCAACCTACTATGTGCATATTCCTGATGCTCTTCGGACAAAGCTAGATGCGAAAGCAAGGAAGCTTGTCTTTGTTGGGTATGATGAGCGGAAGAAGGGATGGAGATGCATGGATCCTGAGACACGGAGGTCAATGTTTCTCGGGATGTGGTGTTCGATGACGTAACTTCCTACAAGGGGAGTTCTGGAGTTGAACTACCGGAGAGCAGGGTTGATGAAGGAGGAAAAGCTGCGGGAAGTCTTCAAGTGGAGTTGCATGTTTCACCAGGAGCTCCAGCAGCTGTGTCAAGCTCTGAGATGGAGGCTTCAGGTTTTGGAAGCAGGGGGAGCGATGCTCCAAGTTCATCTGGAAGAGGAGCTTGCACAGAAGAAGCAGCTGAGGAGTTGGTTAGTCAGGAGCAACTCTTAGGAGGTCGAAGAGGACTATTCAACACCAGATCGATACCAGGAGGGAACATGGTGAACTTTGTTTCATGTTTCTTCGCTGGTCCCAGATGAGAGGGAGCCGTCGAGCTTTGAGAAGGCCAGAGGCGTGAAGGAGTGGGAAATTGCTATGCAAGAAGAGATGGCAGCTCTCGAGAAGAATGAGACCTGGTCTCTTGTGCCCAAGCCCAAGGGCACCACTCCTGTCACTTGCAAGTGGGTCTTCAAGCTGAAGAAGAAAGCTGATGGCAGTATCGAGCGGTACAAGGCTCGCCTTGTAGCTCGTGGGTTCTCACAGCAGTATCGAGAAGATTATGATGAGAAGTTCAGTCCAGTGGCAAAGATGACTTCGGTTCGTTTTGTTATTGCCTTGGCGGCTTCGAGTGGTTGGGAGATTTGGCAACTCGACGTGAAGAATGCTTTCCTATACGGCGAAATTGACAAGGATATCTTCATGCTCCAACCGCAAGGCTTCATCTCGAAGGAGTATCCGGACTACGTCTGTAAGTTGAAGAAGGCCCTGTATGGGTTGAAGCAAGTGCCTCGGTCGTGGTACGGGAAGATTGCAGAGTATCTCTTATTCTGCGGATTCTTTGCTTCAGACTCTGATTCTAGCTTGTTCATCAAGAAGGAGGGGGTGCTTCGGGTGATTGTGCTGCTATATGTGGACGACATGATTGTCACCGGGAACTCGTAGGAAGCTGTTGCAAGACTCAGGGCTGAGCTTGCTATCAGATTCGAGATGAAGGATCTGGGGGAGCTCCACCATTTCCTTGGACTCGAGCTGCATAGGCGGGAGAGCGGAGTGCTCATTTCTGAGGATGGCTATGCGGAGCGGATTGTTCAGCGATTCAGCATGGAGGAAGGAAGAGCAGCTCTATACCTCTGGAGCAACATCATAAACTTCGGAAGGATGAGAGGAGAGTTTTATCTGAACCATTGGTATTCCGAGCTCTGGTTGGGAGCTTGATCTACTTTATGATCACAAGGACAGATATTGCTTATGCAGTAGGAAAGGTGAGTCGGTACATGGCGGAACCACGGAAAGCCCCATCTTCTGGCGGCAAAAGGCATCTTGAAGTATGTGAAGTCGACCTCTGATTTGGGTCTCCTATATAGGAGTGGGTCAAGCTTGGAGTTGCATGGATACATGGATGCTGATTATGGGGGAGACGTGGATGATTGGAGTCAATGTCTGGTTATGTCTTTATGAAGGGCCTCACAGCTATCTCTGGGCAGCAAGAAGCAAGACTCGGTTGTCTGTATCTACCACAGAAGCGGAGTACAAGGCCTCGCCTTGGCAGCTCAGGAAGCCGTTGGGCAGGAGGTTGGTAGAGGACGTTCATCAGGAGGTTCGAGGTCCCACCATGCTACGCGGGGACAATGAGAGTGCTCTCAAGCTGGTCAACAATCCAGTCTGTCATGCGAGGACCAAACATATAGAGATTGATCACCATTTCATTCGTGAAAAGGTGTTGGGATGATCTCTTATGGTCGAGCATGTTCGGAGTGCGGACAATGTCGCAGACATCTTAACAAAGCCGCTGGCAAAGGGACCGTTTACACGGTTAAGGGGAGTTGCTCGGGCTAGTTTCCACTTCCCACTTCAAGGGGGAGTGTTGAAATTGTTGAAGTGAAGTGGAAGGGAGTCCGGCCGGTCTGAAGGTTGGAGACCGCATAGACGCGCGGCCTGCGCTGGTGCTCTGGCGGTTTGGTTCTGCGATCTCTCCCTGCTGTTCTGGCGATCTGCTATGATCGGCCAGTTTGCTTCTTGCTTTGGTCGTAGGTTCTGGCGACCTGTTGCGTGTTCTTCCGGTCTTGTTCTGGGCGGCTGTTCTTGGTTGTCCGCAGTGACCGGGCGGCTTGTTTGGGCTATTCTGGCGACTTGGTTCAAGTCGGCCAGATGTTTGCCCCTGCGTAGGCGATCTCAGGAAGGGTGGTCACTGTGTCTGCGCGGCTTGTGCGCGGACTGCTGCTGTCTTGCTGACTGGGCTGTATCTCGTCCAAGTGTTGTGTCCGCGCGGCTTGTGCGCGGACTGCTGCTGTCTTGCGGACTTGTGCTGGATCTCGTCCAAGTGCTGTGTCCGCGCGGTCTGTCTTATGAGGCTCGGGCGATCTGATGGGCGGTTATTGTATCCCGATTTGTGCCGTGATGACATCCGTCCACCCGCCTATAAATAGGGGTGCAGGGCCCGTCATTCCTAACAAGAACTGTTTGCGGTCAGCAGGTTGCGGTCTCTTCCTTGGTGATTTACGGAGGCTTGAATAATCAGTTCGTCTGCGGCTCTGTCAGCGAACTGGTTTATTGTGTTCTTGTGCTGTTCATAGTGGACTCAGTGATCAGGCGACCTTCAGTGGTTAGGCGGTTTGAGTTGCGGTCTGGCGACAGCTTCAGTTCTTTGTTCCAATAAGCTTCAGTTCGTGCGGTCAGGGATTGCGGTATGGCAGTGTAGCTTGTCTGCTTCTGTTCGCGTGGTCTCAAGGTGTTCTGCGGTCTGATGTGCAAGCGGTCTGGTGGCGCAAATCTCGCACACCGCTATAGGCGGTAGCTAGACTGCGGCACGAAACGGCAGTGAACCGATCGTTGTCAAGTAATAATATGAGGAAGTAAATCCCCAAGTATCGAATCTCTCAAGGAACACAGTAAGGTGGAGTTAACGTTCGAGGAAGGACTGAGATCGAAGTCCTTTGGGTCAGATGGATGCGGAAATGGGGGATTGTTTGCGAATAATAAATAAAATATTACAACTACTCCTATGCAATGCCGCTATGCAATGCTTCGCTTGGCGGAATGGAGACAAGGCAGGCCTTGAACGCGCTGCGTCGCAAGGGCGGATGGACGAGTAGGCTAACGGATCGAACTATGCAGGCCTTGAGCGCGCTGCTTCGTTAGGCGGGATGGAATACACGGGCCGCTATGCCACGCTTCGGTAGGCGGATGGGCGAGTAGGCTAACGGAATGAGGGCGTCGGCACCTCTTCGACAAGCACGCCACTAGAAATTGCTTAGTGCGGTACACGAACGTGACGGCGGGATGGAGGATGGAATGGGGCGCACCTCAAGCAACTCAAACAACAAACATTTCACATAAACATGAAATATATAGAAATACAAACTAGTTTAAGTGCAACTTCATCTTAATACACAGATCTAACTACATACACATCAATTAGAGAAGAATAAGGCAAGAAATCGACCGAATCCAAAGGCTCGTTGTGGATTCATGGTAGGAAGCACCGGGTTGTCAATCCGCGTCCTAGCTCGGTCCGCAACTACGTTCGGGGTAGAGAGAGCTGTCACTACTCTCCATTGAGCCCGTCTTCTTCGTGTCATGATCCGGTAGAGGTTGCAAACTTCCTCTTGCTTGATGGTGATGGGGCTAGATCTTCCTTGGAGCGCTAGGATGAAGGAGGAGGCCGAGAGGAAGCTCCGGCTCAATGGCGTGAAGAACGATCCTGGAGCACCTCCATATGGTGGGCGGCGATGGATGGCGAAAAACCTGTGGAAGGGGCGGAAAACGGCGGAGCTGGGCGGAAAAACGGCGAGGATTCGACCTAA